>JAQPPZ010007672.1:0-89719 GCA_028583015.1 Wollemia nobilis | reverse complement strand
TACAATAGATCTATATAATTCGTTATAGTTAATATTATGGTACTTTTTATTATTATTATTTATAATATCTATCATTTTAATCTCTAATCTAAGGTTCATCATTAGGAGAAAGTAAAAAAGGATGGTTGATTAAATTTGGAAGGCTAATAGGAGGAATATCCTATTGTATTTATATAGATTTTGTAGCATGCTTCTTCTTAGACCTAGTAGTTATTCCAATGCCATTGGAATAATTTAGAGGAGCCATAAGTGTAATAAAAAAACCTCCTCAAGAGCAACTAGGGTTTGTAGAAAATTTATCTACTCTTAAGAAAATAAACTATAAAAACCATTAAATCAAATTATATTTATTTTTTGCGAAAGCCCCAATGGAAAGAGAACTATAGTAGTTTTATTTAGCATGTAGGAAAAAATGAAAATTAACAAAAAACCTATGGAAACTAACCTACTAAACCCTGGACACTAAAAAATACAAAGATATACCTCAAAAGGTGGTTTCATATCAGGTTCACAAAAATATTTTAAAAAAGTGATATACCTCATACAATTATTCAAATTAATACAAGATAAATCAAGATGCTAAAACAAATATAGTATAGTAAATTAATCATAACTACCAAAATATATCCTAATTCAAGCATAAATAAATTTGGAGTATTGAAGAATAAACTACACTAAAATCACCCATAAAATACCAATAAACTAGGGCTAATCCTAATATAGTGATAATAATTACTTGAAACCTATGTCATCAATGACCAAATTATATCTTAACAAGCATAATAAAATTTTCACTCCTCTTCCTACTTGCTTGCAATGTCACCATATTAAATAAGAAGATATCACAACTAGTATGTTTGTAAAGAGCTTTACTTTCTTTAGAATATGGTCCTTGAGTCACAATTAGTGACTTTGGATGTAAATTTTGGTAGAGATTCCTATTCTTCTCCATGGAAGGAAGTGAACTACTATTATATGGCTTTGGTTTTACCTATAATAACAAATGTGTGTGAGAGAAAGGGAAACATCCATGAAATAGTAGAAAAAGAGTAAAAATTCTTGAGAGAAATGATAGCATACAAATATTTTATAGATGTTTAGTAATACTTTGGTTTTTGATATTTGGATTAATTCTAGGAGAATGGTGAGAAAATGAGAAGGTGAAATGGGTATTTATAGAAAATAACTCTTCCTTTGAAGATAAAAACTATTGTTCTCCCTTTTTGGAGTCATAAATTCATAACGATTGGTTCAAATGACATGTCATTTGAAAGCTAGCATCATGACTATGCATAAAAAACCCTAAGAATAATCATAGGACTAAGCTTACAAATTAAAGTTTTAGTATTGGAACCATTGATTTTAGAATTGTTATATTGGGGATGTGTGTCAAAGCATCCCTTAATCAAGAATATATCATTATTTTTGATTTTTGGGAATGTCAAAATGCCAGAAAATCATGAAATATGGGAGAAAAGTGATAATTGGGTGAATAAAGGAACCAAAATCATAAGATAACATGGCTCACTATCCAAGACTAGGACTCTTCAATATTTTCAAAGTTTGTTATTAATGCTTCTTTTACAAATACAATTTTTGATTAATTTTTTTATTTACAAATTGAGTCTAGAAGGGTTATTGGCTTATGGATATAGGAACACATAGATATTTGAGTCCCATGAGTGACACTTAGATGCATTGGATACAATTTAGGGTATCCTACGATTGGTATATCATGCTCTACTAGTAATAATGGGGCTATATCATGTATAATTCCAAATGTCAACTTTGCTAGTGTCCTCTTGATAGCACTAGTAGAGTAGTTGTATGAAAAAATAAATAGTTTCCATATTCTTATAGGGGAGATGATAGTGACACTCTAGGATGTCTAGTGGACCCTAAGAGTATCCATTAGGGGCACCTAGGTTTAGATCAGATAGGTTTAAAGGTGATTCCTAAAGAGGCTAATATGAGATGTAAACTTCCCAGTTATGATATCAGCCATTGACATCACTACCAATTACACTAGGGTCTACCTAGATAAATAAACCATGCTCCTATGAGTCATGGTATCTAGAGTTCTCATTGGAAACACTAGCCAAAGGGTTTTCCAATAGGGGCTTAGAGAGGTTGTGACTAACATACAAAAATAGAAGATATCTTTTACATGGGACCCTATTGTCTTGGTGTAATTATATCAATCACTGCACAAAGTAGTCTATAAAGGGTATAAGATATTTACTTGTTGTACATTTCTCCATGTGTGGTCCTAAGAGCATATTATTATGATGGAGCCACTAGAACTATTAGGGTAGCTGATAGACCAAGAGGTATGGTCAAATTATATATGGGTTTGATATTTTAAGGTAGGGTAGAGTAGACCTAATAAGGGCATGCTATCAGTGGAAAATAGGATAGTGGTTGATTTATAGCCTAAGTGGATCATGTGGAAACCATATATGTAGCATATTGTTTGGTAGGTTGATGCCTACCATTTAGCTTGTGTTAGATGAGTTAGATGGCTAGTAGGACAATGAGGGGGGTGAGAGATCTAGAAATTTGATCATAGGGCTTACCAGTTTAGTGCTAGTTAGGGGATCCCTATACAACTAGTATGTTATAGATGCCTTACTAAGGAAAGAGATTTTAGACTATTTTCAAATCCTTATTTGTATATCCAAGTTGACATTGACTATCTAGCAATTCTACATCCTAGGAGTGATTATTCGAGAATTAAAAATAGATATTGATGATGGAATTAGACCATTAGGTCATTAAGGATGAATAGCACTATGGTGAAACCAAGGGAGTAATGGAGGCCAATGAGGGTTTGATAGGTGGTGCTAGTTTTGGTTCACTAATACAAAGAGTACCAAAGGTAGTGGGAGGCATAGGAAAATATAGTAGAAATGTAGGCCAAAGTTTTAAAAGTCTTATTATAATATTTTTTAAAATATTATAATATCGTCATAAGGTTTTTGGTGCCAACATCAATTTGAAAGCAAGGTCTAAAATCCAATTCAAGCATGTGAGCTAACTCAACTAATAACATTGAAGTGCATATATATATGAAAGACAAATGGTTGTATTTCTCTCAACTCCCATGTGCGCTAATGTTTATGCTTTAATATTTTGATACGAAAATCGATTATTATCTTGTGCTAAGGTTGAAGGACAATGAATGGTAGAAGGATAGCATTTTGAGAAGGTGCAAGTGCTAAAGTTTGTTATAATAAGTGTGCTTGAGATGTTTCCAACCACCTGGGGTGGCCCAGTGGCTAGCTCACTAATGTGAGCACTATTATAACAAAGATCTTGGGCTTGAAACCCTTTGATGTCTTTTTGGATGAGAGCATTGAAGGTTGGGTAACGTAGATCATAGATATATTTGACACCCCCCATATTTGGTGCTACCTATTGTGGTAGCACAACTGGTTGAAGGCACTTGTGTGAGCACTAGCTCTTGGAGGTCATGGGTTCAAATTGCAACAGTGTTAAGGTACACAAAAATTTTATTTTATTAAAATTGCATGCATTTGTGACATAAAGAAAGGTGTTTGATTTAATTTGATTAAAGAGCCTAGTGGGATATGTTTGGTGATGCATTGGATTAATCTAAAAATATTTTATAAGGTTAATGATAAGTGGGAGTTGTGTAATATATTGGTTTTGGTTATAATTTGCATATTATTGTGAGAAGGGTTTGTTGTTGAAAGGAGTTTTATGGTGTATAAAGTTATTTGATATTTGTATTATTGTCTAAGTGTAGAAGGGTTTAGGTTGACAATTTTGAAAGAGGGAGTTACAAGGTGTATTGAGTCTTTTTATTGTTTGTAATTTTCACTTGATATTTTTGAGGGTTTGGTTTATAATTGAAGGCATTATCTTGTGAAACCAAAGGAGAGTTATAGAGGATTATTTTCAGGAATTATTGTGCACATATTTTGAGAAGAGGTTCATGTGAAAAGGGTCTTGCTAATATTTTGAAGTTGCAAAGAAAGAAAATTATTTTGAGATAGGTTTTTAAGGGCACATCTTCTTTAAGGCAGACTTATGAGGTGTGGTGTTTTAACTCCTTCTCAAGGTGTTTTGGTTTGGAAAGAATACTTGTGTTGCTATATGAGGTGGAGATAAAATAATTGATTTCATGAGCATTGTTGGAAATATATGTGCTAGAGTTTGAGAACAAAGTATGCATTATTGTTGAATGGTTGTGGAAATATATGTGCTTGGGTTTGAGAACAAGTTGTGCTTTATATTTGAAAGAAATTGAAAACACTTGTGCTACAGTTTGAGAATAAATTTGTGCATCATTGTTAAATGGATTTGTGAAGAATTTGGGCATTGGTTTGAGTGACATTGGAAGTGAATGTGCAAGTGTTAGAAATCAGATTTGTGAAGTAAGTGTGTGCATCAGTTTTTATTGTGGGAAATACATAAGAAGGTTAGTTATCAAAGTTCTAGACTAGAGCTACTATTAAAATGAAATAAATGTGAGACATGTGAATGTGAAGAACATATTGGGCATTTAATAGTACATATCATCCTCTATATATTCAAGAGGTTAAACGAATTCTAGGTAGAATATGTCTAAACTAATTTAGTCAAGGAAAGCACTTTTGAGAATGATATATGAAATTGTTTGTATGCAAGAATTGGGAATGTTTGAGCAGTTTTTGTGAGCAGGATTGAAGCAAATTTGAGTATGTGTTATGATCATATTTGAGTATGTGTTATGAGCATATTTGGGTATGTGTTATGAGCAGATTTGAGCATGTGTTATGAGTAGATTTGAGTATATATTTTGAGCAAGATCTGTGAGCAGATTGAGTAGGTTTGGTAAGGATAATTAAGCAAGCCTTGTATGTAGGCTTGGATAAGATTTGAGCAGGCTTGTGAGTAGTATTGTGCAGGGTGTGGAGTAGATTTGAGAAATCCTTGTGTGAAGGCTTGAAGTATATTTAAGCAAAGTAGAGAGTAGGCCTTGTGTGAAGGTTTGAAGTAGATTTGAGCAGAGTAGAGAGTAAGCCTTGTGAGAAGGCTTGGAGTATATTTGAGCAGAGTAGAGAGTAGGCCTTGTGAGAAGAATTGGATCATATTTGAGCAAAGTAGAGAGTAGGCCTTGTGAAGGCTTAGAGTAGATTTGAGCAGGCTTGAAAGTAGAGTTGAGAGAAGGTTTTGGAGTAGACCAAAGTAAAGGAGATTAGTGTCTCCTATGGATAGAGGTCCATAAACAAAGCATTGGGGACAAAGATCTCCTGTGGATAGAGGTCCACAAACTAGAGTAGTGGGGATAAAGGTCTCCTATGGATAGAGGTCCATAAACCAGAATAGTAGGGATAAATATCTCATGTGGATAGAGCTCCACAAACTAGAGCAGTGGGAACATAAGTTTCCTATGGATAACGGTCCATGAACTTGAGCATAGGGAATTGAGGTCTCCTTTGGATAGAGGTCCATAAACATTGTAAAATGGAATTGGTTCCTAAGATATTTGTTGAGAAAATTTATAAGAAATATTTTCTCCATGGATGTAACCCACATTGGGTGAACCACGTTAAATCTATGTCTCTCTTGTGTGTGATAATTTATGCATTGCTTTGCTACTGCTATTGATGATATTGGTTTGGAAAGTTATTGCAATTGATAACATTGGATAATGTTGATTGAGAAATAAAAGTAAAAGTTTATCTTATATTGTTCACCCCCCTCTTAGTATAAGCTTGTGTTCTACAATTGGTATTAGATTAAGTTCCTTAGAGAAAGCTTAACAACTTGAAGGAAGATCCTACAAGAACACACATGGCCAAGAAAGGTAAAAGAAGAACCATGAGACCACACCCTCCTAAGAAGGAAGGAACACACATGGCTATGAAAGAAAAGGAAGATGCTCCAGTAATTGAAATTCAAGAAAATGGAGAGAAAGAGGAAGCTATGGTGGACATGGAAGAAGAACTAAGAAAACACAAATGTTTTGTTTGTGGTAACTTTGGTCACTATGAAACTCATTATCATGGGTTTAGTAGCAGTGAAGATGAAAAGGAATTCAAGAAAAATAGGCATAGTTAAAATAGGTATGAGAGGAAGATATTTTTTGGAAGTAGCAATATGAAGGCCTAAGATAGTGAAAAAGAGGAAATTCTATTTTCGATAATAGAAGAAAAAGAAGATGCTCCTATTGAAGATCAGAAGTAGAAACATCAAAGAAGATTTTATCATGGAAAGAAAAACAGGCACAATTATGACCAAGAAGAAGAGAATGAAGATGCTCCTATTAACAAAGACCAAGAAGAAGAAAAAGAAGATGCTCTTGTGATTAAAGACCTAGAAAAAGAGAAATATTTAGAAAGGGAAGAGGAAGCCACAATTGATATGGAAAAGGAACTTGATGTTTGTCTTAAAGAGTTGAAAAGGGAGAACTTAAGATTGAAGACCTCAAGTACAAGATGATGAGAAAAAAAGGCAAAGCTTCTACAAGATCTCACTAACTTAAAAGTTAAGGTTGAAGAGGCAAAGAAAATTGAAAAAGGTATGGCTGAATAGTTAAAGGCAAAAGAGTTAGAATGTGAAATATTAGAACATGAAGTGGTTTCTCTAAGGATGGAAGTAAAATATTCTAATGATAAGCTACATAGGTTTGAGAAAAGCTCAAAATATTTGGATGACATTATCAAAGCACAAAGATCTCCATTTATCAAGACTAGACTTGGTTTTGAAGAAGGACAAGGAAAACAAGAAGAGGAGTCAAGCTCAAGGTCAAAAGAAATAGAAGAACCAGAAGTGATTAAAGAAGAACCTAAGACCGATGCTAATGTGTTGAAAAATGGAAGCATCAAAAAGGAAGAAAATAATGCACAATCAAGGTATAGGGATTATCCCAGAAAAGGCAAAGAAATAACCATGGGTCCATATCCTCCAAGGCAAGATGAATATTTCTTTCAAGGTTACTATTTCTCATGTAATCATTTTGGTCATAAAGCAGTGCATTGCAAGGGTCATGGAAAGAAGGATTATGGCTTCACCAAGAGGAACTTCAATACATTTGAAGATGAATATTTCTTTCAAGGTTATTGCTACTCATGTAATTGTTTTGGTCACAAAGCTATACACTACAAGATTCATGGAAATAATAATTATGGCTTCACTAAGAGGAACTTAAATTCATTTGAAGATGGATATTTATTTCAAGGTCATTGCTACTCATGTAATCATTTTGGTCACAAAGCTATACATTGCAGGGTTCATGATAAGAATGATTATGATTTCACCAAGAGAAATTTCATATCATTTTCACCTTTCAATAACTACAACATCAGGTGTTACAATTGCAACAATTTTGGGCATAAAGAAAAATGGTGTAGAACAAAGTTTTCGGAACTTCCAAAGACAAGCAGGAATAGGGATGCTCAAAAGGTTCAAAAGGGTATGACTACAAAGGTGTGGAAAAATATTGAAAAAGAAGAAGAGCATTGTAATTTGGGAGTTTCACTCCCATCCCAAAATTAATCACCTCAAGAAGAGGAGGTGGTGTGGGGGCTATGCTAAAATATCTTATTTTTAGCCCCATGGAGCCCTTTGCCATTGATGTCAAAGGGGGAGAGATTTTAGTAAGGGGGAGAGGTTTTAGTGAGGGGGAGAAGCTTCTCAGGAGGAGCAATTTTGGTATCCAATTGCACTAAAAGAATATTTTTTAGAAAGGGTTACCATCAATGACAAAGGGGGAGATTGTTGGAAATATCAAGCATATTGAGTTGTCATTGATGTCAAAGGTTTGATGTCAAAGGGTTGATGTCAAAAGAAATCTTGGTCAGACAATTATGCATGGCAAGGTTTATCTCACAACAAAAGAAAATTGGTGAAAATAAATGGTTTATAATATTTATTTTTAAATATTATAAAGAAGGTCCAAGAGGTTTAAAGTTGTTTGGCTCAAAGAAAAAGCAAGGTAAAAAGAAATGGTCTATAATATTTATTTTTAAATATTATAGAAGAGGTCCAAGAGGTTTAAAGTTGTTTGGATTTAAGAAAAAGCAAGGTTCATTTATTATTTCTTTAAGAGCAAAAGGTTTAAAGAAAAGGTAGGGTTAAAGTTTCTTTAAGAGCAAAAAGGAAGACCAAGGCCAAAGGTTTAAGAGCAAGGTTTAATTTTGGACAAGGTGGCAATGTTTCTAAAAGGGATTTTAAAAGAAGACCAAGGTTTAATATTTCCTTGTGGGCCAAAGTTTTAAAAGTCTTATTATAATATTTTTTTAAATATTATAATATTGTCATAAGGTTTTTGGTGCCAACGTCAATTTGAAAGCAAGGTCTAAACTCCAATTCAAGCATGTGAGCCGACTCAACTAATAACATTGAAGTGCATATATATATGAAAGACAAATGGTTGTATTTCTCCCAACTCCCGTGTGCGCTAATGTTTATGCTTTAATATTTTGATGCGAAAATCGATTATTATCTTGTGCTAAGGTTGAAGGACAGCAATGATAGAAGGACAACATTTTGAGAAGGGTGCAAGTGCTGAACATTGATATACTCCATGTGCCTAAGATATTTCCAACCACCTAGGGTGGCCCAACGGTTGGCTGGTTGGTGTGAGCATTGTTATAGTAGAGGTTTCAAGTTTGAAACCCTCTGACATCCTTTTGGTTGTGAGCATTGAAGGTTGGGTAATGCAGATCATAGATATATTTGACGCCCCCATATTTGGTGCTACCTATTGTGGTAGCACAACTAGTTGAAGGCGCTTGTGTGAGCGCTGGCTCTTGGAGGTCATGGGTTCGAATTGCAATAGTGTTAAGGTACACAAAAATTTTATTTTATTAAACCTGCATGCATTCGTGATAGTGAAGAAAGGTGTTTGATTTAATTTGATTAAAGAGCCTAGTGGGAGACGTTTGGTGCATGCATTGGATTAATCTGAAAAATATTTTATAAGGTTTATGAGAAGTGGGAGTTGTGTAATATATTGGTTTTGGTTATAATTTGCATATTATTGTGAGAAGGGTTTGTTGTTGAAAGAAGGAGTTTTATGGTGTATAAAGTTATTTGATATTTGTATTATTTTCTAAGTGTAGAAGGGTTTAGGTTGACAATTTTGAAAGAGGGAGTTACAAGGTGTATTGAGTCTTTTTATTGTTTGTAATTTTCACTTGATATTTTTGAGGGTTTGGTTTATAATTGAAGGTATTATCTTGTGAAACCAAAGGAGAGTTATAGAGGATTATTTTTAGGAATTATTGTGCACATATTTTGAGAAGAGGTTCATGTGAAAAGGGTCTTGCTAATATTTTGAAGTTGCAAAGAAAGGAAATTATTTTGAGATAGGTTTTTAAGGGCACATCTTCTTCAAGGTAGCCTTATGAGGTATGGTGTTTTAACTCCTTCTCAAGGTGTTTTGGTTTGGAAAGAATACTTGTGTTGTTATATGAGGTGGAGATAAAAGGATTGATTTCATGAGCATTTTTGGAAATATATGTGCTAGAGTTTGAGAACAAAGTATGCATTATTGTTGAATGGTTGTGGAAATATATGTGCTTGGGTTTGAGAACAAGTTGTGCTTTATCTTTGAAAGAAATTGAAAACACTTGTGCTAGGGTTTGAGAACAAATTTATGCATCATTGTTAAATGGATTTGTGAAGCATTTGGGCATTGGTTTGAGTGACATTGGAAGTGAATGTGCAAGTGTTAGAAATCAGATTTGTGAAGCAAGTGTGTGCATCAGTTTTGATTGTGGGAAATACATAAGAAGGTTAGTTATCAAAGTGCTAGACTAGAGCTACCGTTAAAATGAAATAAATGTGAGACATGTGAATGTGAAGAACATATTGGGCATTTAATAGTACATATCATTCTCTATATGTTCAAGAGGTTAAATGAATTCTGGGTAGAATATGTCTAAACTACTTTAGTCAAGGAAAGCACTTTTGAGAATGATATATGAAATTATTTGTATGCAAGAATTGGGAATGTTTGAGCAGTTTTATGTGAGCAGGATTGAAGCATATTTGAGTATGTGTTATGATCATATTTGAGTGTGTTATGAGCAGATTTGGGTATGTGTTATGAGCATATTTGAGCATGTGTTATGAGTATATTTGAGTATATATTTTGAGTAGGATATGTGAGCATATTGAGTAGGTTTGATGAGTAGATTTAAGCAAGCCTTGTGTGTAGGCTTGGAGAAGATTTGAGCAGGCTTGTGAGCAGTGTTGTGCAGGGTGTGGAGCAGATTTGAGCAAGCCTTGTGTGAAGGCTTGAAGTAGATTTGAGTAGAGTAGAGAGCAAGCCTTGTATGAAGGCTTGAAGTAGATTTGAGCAGAGTAGAGAGCAGGCCTTGTGAGAAGGCTTGGAGAATATTTGAGCAAAGTAGAGATCATGCATTGTGAGAAGAATTGGAGTAGATTTAAGTAGAGTAGAGGAGGCCTTGTGAGAAGGCTTGGAGAATATTTGAGAAGGCTTGAGAGTAGAGTTGAGAGTAGGCTTTGGAGTAGACCAAAGAAAAGGAGATTGGTATCTCCTATGGATAGAGGTCCACAAACCAGAGAAGTGGGGATAGAGGTCTCCTATGGATAGAGGTCCACAAAATAGAATAGTGGGGATAGAGGTCTCCTATGGATAGAGGTCCACAAACCAGAGCAGTGGGGATAGAGGTCTCCTATGGATAGAGGTCCATGAACTTGAGCATAGGGGATTGAGGTCTCCTTTGGATAGAGGTCCATAAACATTATAAAAGGGAATTTGTTCCCAAGATATTTGTTCAAAAATTTTATAATAAAAAATTTCTCCATGGATGTAACCCAAATTGGGTGAACCATGTTAAATCTATGTCTCTCATGTGTGTGATAATTTGTGCATTGTTTTTATACTACTATTGATGATATTGGTTTGGAAATTTATTGCAATTGATAACATTGGATAATGTTTATTTAGAAATAAAATTAAAATATATCTTATAATGTTCACCCCCCCTCTTAGTATAAGCTTATGTTCTACACAAGAATGTCACCATTGTATATCATTGAGATATAATGAGATGCTCTAGTTGGGTAAGTGGATATTTTGAAGGCTACACTACTAGTCACTTAGTAAGAGGTAACAACATGCATAGCAAAGCAAGATCAAATGGTAGGTTAGATCATAGGATATAACAAACCATTCAAGCTCTAACTATAAAGTGATACAATAATAGTGAGATCCATAGTAGCATTAGAAGGAGCTAGAGGAATCCAGGTGATTCAAAATATATTGGACCAAATAGCATAAGTTTAGAGGGATATACAGACAAATATCAAGTTGGTAGTTCATTATAATGTAGCATACCATGTAGCTTTCATATCTAATAGCCATATACCAATGCCAATGAGGATAGAGTTATGGTCTTACTCGAAGTCTATGACTTGCTAATCATAGTGGTCACTAAGAATGCCACTACCTAGAGGAGGGGTAGGTGAAGGATCTGAAAGAGCATTGGACATAGGCTCCCAAATCTAGTTGCATTTTGTGATACTATCCTAGGTTGAGATATTGTGCACTATTATATATTTATATCACATGATGCATAAACATCTAAGTATATATATATATCAATTATTTTAGATTTATTGATGTTTTATTATGGATTTGTGCATTTGAATTATGATGCACGTTATTATTGTCTAATTACTTAATGTTTTTTGTTTAATTAAATATGATTAACTTGATGAATAATTTTATTGAATGCAATTATTATGCCTTGATGATTAAATTTTGTTATATGATGATAAATGTATGATGTGATTGTGATTAATGTATTTTGATTAAGTATTAATGATTGATTATAATGGGATGTGTATTGGTGCATTATATGAATTATGTATGATAAATAATGATTAAATGCATTAATGATATAATATGATTAACTTTCAATATTTGGCATGATAGATGATAGACAAATAATGGATGCATGATTATCAAATGATTCACCTAAGAGGGACTTTTCTTGACACCAAGAGGTGTCACCATAGTACAACTATGTATAGAATTAGATTTTTTCCAAGGGTATTTTAGCTTATAGAAAAGAGTATATATATATATATATATATATATATATATATATATATATATGCTATTATATACAAATATTTGCTTAGATATTTTTTCCAAATAGGCTTTAGTTAGCTTTGGCTAGAATACTTTAGTTTAGCTTTGAGTTTTGTCCAAGAGAAATTTAGTTAGATTTGTCTAGAGGACTTATAGTTAGCTTTAAGATTTTTGCATGGGAAATTTAGTTAGCTTGTTATGATAGAAAGTTTGTGGGAGCATGAAACTAAAATATTTTCCTTTAAAAAAAAAGTATAAAGGACTTTTTCTTGGCCCTTAAGACTCTTGATTTAACTTTTCCTATAATATTTTTTATTTACCTTTAAATAAATGATTAAAGGAGTTTTTATTGGCCTATAGGACTTTTGATTTAGATTTGCCCATTGGAATTATGGTTTACCTTTAAACAAACGCTTAAGGAACTTCTATTTGGCCCATAGGGCTTTGACTTAGCTTGATATATTTACCTTTAAATAGATGCTTAAATGAATTATTCTTGGCCTATAGGATTTTAATTTAACTTGAGATATTTATTTTTAAACAAATTCTAGGAGGACTTCTACTTGTCCCATAGGACTTTATTATATATTGATAGGTTTTCCTTTAAACAAATTTTTAAAGGACTTCTTCTTGGCCTATAAGACATTTGATTTAGAATTGTCTCATAGGGCTTTTAATTTAGATGTGGCCATAGGGATTTTTATTTGGCTTATAGATATGCCTTTACACAAATGTTTAAAGGATATTTTATTGGATTTATTTACCTCATAGAGACGTGTCATAGAAGAATTGTGATTGGAAATTGACAATGGATTATTCCCCTAATTGGGAGGATAAATATGGTGTAGATATGTTTCTCCCATGTATGTTGATACATGGGTTACAAGATATGAGAAAATGCATCTTACTATCAGCACCTATGAATATCATTGTATTCATCACACAATAAGAGGTTGAATATATAGAAGAGATTTATTTTATCAATCTTGACATTAGCACCTATAGCCCTTGTAGTATTCATCATGTGGAAAGATATTGATGAGATAGAAGAGCTTGATTTTGTTGACTTTACCATTAGAACTTGTAAAAGTTTTAGTATTCATCATGCAATAAGAGTTTAATGTTTGGAGAGATAGTAGAATAGTTGAAGATAAAGCTTGAGGTAAACCAAATTAGAGAGATAGAATTTTTTCTGAACTCTAATTAATTTATAATATGGGAATAAGAGGATCCACTCACATCATAGAACTAATGGATAAAAATAAACTCACATTATTACTAGGATCATAAATTGCATGACACCATACATCCCTAATACAATATCTAATAGGAAGGTCAAATAGAGACATACATGTGCATGTAGATAAATATGAAATTAGGTATATGCAAGCAAACAACAAGTAGCTTAAACTAAATAGGTAGTTGATGTAGACTTAGATGTACTATATTTTAATATGCATTATGTTAATTATTTCTTTAAGTTATTTTTCATCAAGTATGGCAAGGTGATAATAACCTAAACCATACTTAGGGGTTATGATGCATGGACCTAGCCAATTGGGATCAAATTTGCCTTTCAACTTAGTTTTAGCATCGGTGTTCTTTTGATTCTATTAAAGGGTGATCACTAACTTCAAGGGAATGATATTACACCTTCTTGATATAATAACATTTAAGATTTTATTGGTATAATTATAGCTACTCTAAGGTGAGGATGTGATTTTTGTCAAGTAGTTATAGCTAGCTAAGATGCATGAGATGATATTCCAACAAAGGAATTTTGCAACAAAATGCACAAGGAGAGAACCTCTAGCTCAAAAGGTAAGATAACTTCAGATCCATAAACATTGAGCATTGTAGTAGTGGGAGCTTTGATATTAGTATAATAGGCCCAAAAGGCTAGATACAACTAGAGATCACAATCTCTTCTAGTTTTATTAAAAAGCTTATTAAATTCTTGACAAGTCTTATTAGAAGCTTTAAATTTTCCATTACCTTAAGGATAGAAAATAATAGACTATTTGTGCTAAATATTGTACTTAGCATAATATTTTTGGGTATCCTTGTTCTTGAAGAGTGTTCCACTATCAAATATTAGCACAAAAGGGGTGCCATAATGGCTACGGATTTGGTTGAAGTTAAACTTGGAGACTTGGACTATAGTGGTTGAGGCTTAAGGTATGGTTTCAACCCATTTGGTAAATCACTAAATAACCATGATAATAAAATTGTGTTGATCAGATGATATTATATTTATTTTTCCAATTATGTCTAAGCCCTAGTTATAACAAGAGAAAGGATATGTTAAATATTTCTTGGGATGGAGCATGCAAAAGATTATCATGCTTCAAACATTTATTATACAAATTGATATAGTTGCAATATTCCTTTTCAATGGAGGGCCAATAATAACTCATTTGTAGAAATTTATTGGTGATGATGACACCCCTAAAGTAATCACCACATGATCCATCATGGGCCTCTTTGACAACTACTTTTCTTTTATCTAATGCTAAGAATCTAATAAAAATTCCATCAAGGGTACAATTTTATAATATATAGCTAATGATGGCATACCTATAGGCTCATCGCTTAATGTTATTTCACTCAATGTAGTACAAAACATCATGAAAAGTGTCATACTTAAGGTAGAAATATATATCCTTTTATGAAGGATTAAAGGAAGAAGTTGATTCTACAAAAAAATCTCCTAGGGAAAGTAGACTAGACACTAGGGTTGAAGGTTCCTTAATTTGTTGAATGATGATCATAGCTTGTTTGTTATCCATATCTAAGGAAATAAGGGATGCAATTAAAACCATAAAATTAACACAATAATTACTCAAACTATGGATAGATTCAATGGTGATTTTCTCAAAAGCATCCAAAATATTATCAACAATGTCTATGTCTATCTTGAGTTTATCATTTTAGTTTGATAAACACCATTGACTTGGTTGAATCGTAGCTAAGAGTCTCCAAAGATAAAAATTATTCTAACCTTGAGAGATAAGGTTATATGTAACTTGAGGTAAGGGATTTGTACTTAGTGGAATTATTGGTATAGGTGTAGACACAAACAATTGACCCACCAAAATGGTTCAAATATTCCTTAGACCCCTAGCTAGCCTCTCAAACTTGCTAAGTGCAAATTTTGGGCCTTTTTGCCTCTTACCCTTAGTTTTTTTCCCTAGCCTTACAAAATTCATGCACGATATATACTAGGTGTGAATTTGTCTTGCCATATTCATTCCCTATATGGATGGGGTACAATTTGGATTTTTAGGGGTTTTTATCACTTAAACCCCTCACCCCATTGGCCCATTTTGGGGTCAACCTTGCCCAAAGTAAAATTTCACTTTCCCACTATTTTTTCCCTTCAAACCTCTTATGAATAAGGTTTTGGATTCCTTATTTCTCCTAGACAAGTTTAAAACAAGCTTTATTGGTAAAATTACTCATTGGCTCATGTTTTCAAGTGGATTTTTGCTACAAGTTGTTGTTTTGGTGCTTGATGATTGCTGCCCTTGGGGATTGAGTGAAGAAGTCTTAATGATTGGATAAATAAACTATTTTAGAGTGCTTATTCCATACCTTAATTACTTATTTCTTTCTCCAATAGCTCATTAGATCGTGTATTTGTTTCTAGCACATTTAAAACTCCGTTTTTTGCTTTTTGCACCCTATTTTTCATTGTTTTAGGTCCTGAAAAGGGTATTTGAACCAGATTCATGTCCCGCCCATACAGTGCATGAATTTGGTCAAACATTTTAATGACTTACCTATACAAGGCATGCATTTGGTCAACCATATTAATACCTCCTAGTTATATGGCATAAATTTGATAAAATTAGGGTTTTGGGGGTAAGATTTGCACTTTAAAACCCTAATTTCCACCCGGTTTTGAATCTTTCTATTGTGTTCATCTTAGTTGTATTTCATATAACTATTGCATATATATTTTACTATATTTGTGCATGTTCCAAAGGTCTAATATTATTTTGATTTTGAATGGTCAGCTAAAAGGACCAAGGGGGGTTAATTGTTGCACCTCCAAGTTTAGTGATATAGCGACCTAAGCAGGACCCCAAATAGTGATCAAATTTTCTAGGATTTTGTGAAACTATTTTGTAGGATTTAAGCTACTGGATATTTTGGATGTAATATAAATATTGGATCAACCATCAGATAATATAAGTACCCTAATAGATCTTTAGGTTTATTTTTATTTGATTTCTACCCACTTTTATGGAAAACCTAGATCATTTGCAAAGTGTAGATATTTGATTAAGTTTCATAAGAATTTGAATGAATAAGAGAATATAGTGTGCATCTATGGTTTTTTTGTGTATATTTTCTTAAACCCTTTCTCAAAGGTTTCATTTTGTAATATAGGGTTAGATATCATTGAATCAAAGAATCATTCTAGGCTTAGCTCTTGTATTCTTGCATCTTGTATCTTGCATTGTTATTTCATTTTCATAGCTTAGTTTAGAAAGGCTAAACATAGGTGTATGCTCAATTGAACACATCCAAACACATTCTACCCCAGACTTGGAGTGAGTCCTTGGACCATTCCTAGTGAACCCTCCCCCTTTACATAGAGTGTAGAGTTATAATTACCATCGTGATCACCTCAAGGCTTCCCTATAGATCTAGCCTTGAGAATCATACACCAATGCACAATTTTCCCCCTCTACATATTTGGTTAACTTGACACAAAGGAACATATTAGTTGCCAAAATAGGAAGTATTTTCATTTTTACTTCTCTTTTGAAAACTTTAAACAAGACCACTAATTTTATTTGTTTAGATCAAAAAATATTCTAAAAAATCCTAAAAATATTTTGCTTGATTTCGTTGGTATTTAGATCTCTTCCTTTTCCACTATATCCCATTTATCCCTCCTAATGGCTCCCAACCTTAGGAGTGGGTGAAGGCTTTTAGAGTCTAATGAGATTTTCCAATAAGATGATCAAATTGATAGAGAAAATCATAATTTTGAAGAAGAGGAAAATGAAGAGATTTAGAAAATCCTTTATCCTATTAGGGGAACCAATGGGAACCTTACCTTTAAATATTTTGAAAATATGTGGAGCTTTTACAAGCATCATAAGTATGCATTGGATATAGGTTTAGAAGAGGAAGCCCAACTTGAGGACGTTAGAATGTGTCATCATCAAACCGTTTATCCTTGACATGTTCATGATAACTCCTTGAGTGAATCTTTAAATCATGGTAATCTTGTCCATCAACCAACTTATTCCACTAATGTAACCACCAAAATTTGAAGGAATCCACAAGCCCCTCCAACTACTAGTGTCATTCAAAATTGTTTTTAATTTTCTCCTCAATCTGCTAATCTCAACAATTTTGCTTTTGTTCCACCAACTATCAGTTATCCTCCTCAGGAAGATACCACATATCACAATAGTGTCAATATCTCCAACATAGTCCATGTACTCATTTAACAGCTTATCTATCCCTTGGGAAATATAGGGGTATTGCATAACAATAATCCTAAGGGGAAAATTTTAACTAATATGGTGAAACAACTATTTTCAAAAGTGGAGATGATTCAACCCTCTAGTTTCACCTACAACTATAAATAAATGTGCAATCAAACCCTAGACCCTATTATTTCTACTTGACCTTATCCTAAGAATTTTTCCATGCTATTTTTACTTACATACAAGGGAATAGAATATCCAATTGAGCATTTAAGAAGGTTTAAAATAGCTTGCTTCAATATCATATATGATGATATGTTGTTACTAAAGATGTTTCCTAAGAGTCTTGTTAGCATGGCATTAGAATGGTATTATCAGTTACCTAGATATTCTTTGAGAAATTTTGAAGAGACAATAATTATTTGTTCAAAATTTTGTGTTAGATTTTGATACATGTAATGGAATATAGAAATCACAAGATGCAAAATAATAAGAAAGAAATTAAATATGCAAGATGATTGAAATATGCTATAAATAGAAATAATGGAAATGAATACAAAGTAGCTATGGAGGAAATGAACACTCCATGATCTAAGCTACTGCTCATGAATGAGCTTTGAGCTCATAGCTCACACACTCTCTACACGACACTACACTACTAAACTCTACTACACTACTTAATTACACACTACTATCTATGGATCTTTATATAGGAAGATAGGTTTCTTGGCCATCACTCTACCTAACTATGCAAGGGATACCTTGCACATATACAACTTGCACATTGACACTTGTGCATTTATTATATTGTTTGAAGTAACTAGATAAATTTATCCTAAAATAATATAATGTCCTAAGTATGTACCAAGGAAGGTACATTTACATGACCCAAATGATGTAATATAATCTATTTCTATCATCCCCCTGTATTACAACATTTAGGTATTGAAGACTTTAGTTTTAATGTGGATCTTTCTCCATTGCTTAGTGTGATCAAGTTTAGCAAGTAATATTTGTCTTCATATGATGCAAAGTAAGTTGTAGCTAAAGGTTCTTCTACCTTTTGTATGTGTTCCACTGGTTCTATCTTCATGATGTCATGTTTCTTTTTATCATACATTTTCTTCCTTTTCCTTCTTCTTCTTCTCTTGTGATTCTACATTGGTGCTAGTGGAGTTTCTGCTTCATGAAAAGTTAGTCTATCATCAAAATAAGACTCTTCTTAATTGCTATATTGTTCCTTGTGTTGAGTAAGTACTATAAACCAAAAATGAACAACACCAATACAAAGCAAAAGTACAAAAGCACAATAACACCATGGAATGCACAAAATGAATAATATTTATTAATATAGATAGATATTCAAGTTGTATAATGAATGTACCCCAATATGGGGTTACAAATACTTTTGATACAATGATTATAGATAATAGGGTTTCAAAACCCTAGTTCAATGAATAGTTGGTATCTTCTAGTTCATCCTTGATCCAAACGAGTGTGTGGGTGGGATTGTGTATCCCTATGGGACCACCCTAGCTGCAAAAACTTCAAAAAATGTGGCTCCTACACCTACAAATAACAAACAACATAAAATGGGTTAAAATCACCTACGAGGGCTCCATGGTGTAAGGCCCTATGAATGATAAAACCTATAAAGCTTAAATGCTACAATGTTGTACTATAAAAAAATAATTCAAAAACATAAAATGATGCAATAAATATTTTTACCTTGTCACTGCTGATTTATAATTTTGCTTCTGTGTTTGAGAGTTGTGTGAAAATCCAAAAGTATTTGAGGGCTTACAGATTGCAAATATACTATGGTAAATGCTCGAAGGTGTTCAAGGATGGCTGCAAATGCTCAATAATACTCCAAAAATGATCAAGAGAATTTTGTGAACTCTGGGTGGCATTCAGGGGTTGAGGGAAGTGAAGCAGAACCAGATCTAGTTCACAAGGGTTTTGTGGCAATGGAATTAGGGGAGTGTGATGGCAAAAATGAGGGAGGTAGATGATAGCAAAGTGTACAAGGTTTGTGAGTGGATGAAATTCTAGCATACTTGTAATATAAAAAATTAGGACCTTGATTCATCAAAATGAATCATCTTTTATAATCTACCCTTGAACATGTTAGGGTTTTGATAACACCAAATGAATGGTTGAGATTAAAACATGAGGAAGGGTGGAGATTAAACTTGAGCAAGTGACATGGATTGATATGGATGGATGGTTGAGATTAAGTCATGGTAGATGGCTAGGATTTATTCACATAAATACATATATATATATATATATTAAAAATATAAAATATATATATATATATATATAATGGACGACTATGATTGGAGGATACGAATGGATGAAAAGTGGCTAGATTTTGGTGTCTAAAAATGTCCCTTTTTATATTGTGTTACGTGAAACACAATGTAGTGCAAAAATATGAGACACCTATTAGCATGGTGAAGCAACTTTCTTTCCTTGGAATGCAAAGATGATTTTGAAGATAAAGAATTTGCTAGTGTAGATTACCCCCTCAATTGGTGAATGAGTGAAAAATGAGTCTCACGAGCCAATTGAAATATTTATGGGTAATGATGTAGGTGAATGATGTAAATGCGTATGATATGAAAGATGTAAATTGATGTCATTTTTTCCCCAATGAAAAAAAGGGTTTTTTTGTAAAATGCAAGTGGTTGATTCTATTTTTGCCCCAACATAGAAGGGGTTTTTTCCAAGTGTGAATGTATGATGTGAATGATTTAAATGATGTATCTCGATGTGGGAGCTCAAAATAAAATTTAGTTACCCCAAGTTTGGGGTGATTCTATGCTATTGGAAAACATGCCAATTGGCATCATTGAAATACAAAGTGATGAAAATACAAAAAGAAAAGGAGTCAACCCTTGGAGGGCCATCTAGTGATTGTAGGATAATTCCCTCAATTAGAACCAATCAACATAGGTAAGGTCTATCTCTATAATAATTATCAATGTAAATAAAATGTTGAAAATGTGATTTATCCGTGTTTCAAGCCCCACAAACAAGGCCATCAATGATAACATTTTGAACAAGTTAACTTGGGCCTAGTCTCACTCTAAAAATGAGTAACCCAAAATGATTTTGTGTTCACACAAAAGGATTTTGAATGATGATGGCAAGTGTACTTATGGTTATTTACTCATCTTATCAAATTTTATGGATAACCAATCACTGCAATCACCAAGGGGATAGAGTAGACCACTAGATACAAGGTTCACTTGAAATTGTAGGTGAATTTGGAAGAATTTTAATGCAAATGCAATGACTGATAGATTGGATGATTTTGAAATGAATATGTTATGATGAAAAATACATTTATGATTTTATTGCATGATTTTATAAAATTTTGCATTGTTTTGGAAGGTTTTTGAAGCAATTTTTGAATCATTTTGCAATTTTTGGGGTTGCAAACAAAAGGTTAACCGTCCAAATCAATCCATGTTATCACAAAGAATGATGAAATGATGAGATGGATGATTGGAATGTTTAATGTGGTCATTTTGTGAAAATTTTGACCATTTTGATGTGTTTTGAAGTTTTTAAGATGATTTTACGAATTTTGGCTGCAAGCAAAAATTAAGTGCCCAAATCAGTTTTTGGTTTCACAAAATACAATATGATGATTGAATGAATGCATGGATGCAATATGGAGTGATTTTGTGAAGGTAAGCTACATTTTGGAGTATTTTTGTCTTTCTACAAAATTTTGAAGCCAAACATTGGCTAGCATCCACATCATGCACAAACATCGGCAAGAATTTACCACTCCATAGATGTTGCTCAATATTTTAGTGCACCATGTGGATGCCCATGGGCATTTGAGTGCACAAAAAATAGCTATGAATAGTCTACAAAGGTAAAATCAGAATCATTCTTACATTCACAAGTTTTAGAAGCTACATATGAAGGAGAGTGAGTGAGTGAAGAAGTGTTGTGGAGTGGAGGCCATGGAAATGGAGGGTGTGGATGCGGTAGGAGAAGTAGTGCAGGTGGATGAGGTAAGTGCCCTTGGCACTTTTGTTTGGATTTTGTACAAAAAAATTGTTTATTTTTTAATTATTCAAATTTATGTGACATTAATGTGCTTTCCTTGTGTATACGTTGTGCTACAATTGAAGATCTTGGAGGCTTGACATTGGTTATTGCCCCTTATACTAGGGGTGAGGAAGGCATTGTAGAAGGAGCATTGGGATTGGTTGGAGGCTGTGAGGCTAGTTGGAGCTGCACATAGTGATGTGGTTAGGGCTTATGAGGGGTATATGTTTGTATTGGTAGAGATATAGGATCTAGATAGGGGAACCTTTTAGCTCCCTATTGGTGAGGTGATAGTGACACTCAAGGATGTATACCACATTCTTTGAGTGCTAGTGGAGGGGTTACGTGTTGAGGTTGGACATGATAGGGGGCATGAGATGAGCTAGATATTTGGAGATCGATGGTGGAATGTGAGTGTGAAGGGTAGAGGGATCATGTACTTGGTGATGTATGCCAAGAAGGAGTTGGAGGTATTTCCCACCTTGGTCATGTTCTTGTTGGCCAACATAGTGGCACCAAATAACACTGGTTGTTGGTTTCCATGGAACATGATCAAGCTAGTATATGATATAATCAATGAGCCTTGAGTGTATGCATGGGCACCTACTCTATTGGATCATAGCTATACTTGGAGCTATACAAGGTGAGGAGGTAGGGGTAGAAGGGGTTAGGTTGTAGTGTATAGCTATCATGTTGGGGTTGAAAACACTTCAAAGTGACTGAGCTTGTGGGCTTGCCTACTGAGGCATGGGATGGGAAGTAGTCCTATGCTATGAGATGGTAGGTGACTAATGAGGTGTAGCTGAGTCATCCTAGATATAATGGATAGGAGTATAGAGATCTATGATAGGACTAACACTTGATCAGGTGCATTGGAGACAATGGTGAGGTGCTAGTTGAACTAGTGATAAGGAGAAACTATAGAGAGTTTGAAAAGCTAGATGGGTGGTTGGGTGACATAGAAGTGAGGTGGATATGATCCATTTATCATGGATGCTATGATAGTTTGGGCTATGGTAGGGGATTCCTAAGGCACCAGTGTTGTATAGGCACCATCAGGACGAGATATATTTACCTTGTATGAAAGCATGGTGGGTGATCTATGAGGATGATGAGGAGATAGATCTCCCCGATGTTGATTATGTAGGGACTACCATGGAGTATGATGCATGGTTCACTACAAAACCACCATGGGTTCCTAGCCAAGTGGTAGATGAAGGTAGTGGGGGTGATGATGAGGTAGAGGCCAAGGTGGAGGAGATAAATGAGGCTCCCAAATGTTAGAGATGCCATAAATAGAGCAATCTAGGGAGATGAGCGAGAGATGTAGCAGAGTAGCCTCAAAATATTAGGGGTGAAGGTGGTGGCATGGATGGTATGGAGGAGGTTCCATAGAGACCTACAGGTTAGAGCGAGGAGTGGTCTCAGCTCCAGTAGATGGTGGAAGAGTGAGATTTTGAGATAGCAGTGCAGGATGCAAAGATAACTTAGTTATGGGTAGAGATAGAGGTATGTTTGGTTGCTGGTGGAGGTGAGGATAGGATTGCAAGGCTCTAGGTAGATCTAGAACAAAGTGGCCATCATTAGAGGTATGATGTACTATGCCTCTAGTCTTGAAATGAAGCACCACATTGGGTTGCCAGATCAACCCTCTTCCTCCATATCTGGGATTGTTAAGCATAGTGAGTCTAGGCATAGTGGCTCTAGGTTTAGGGCTCCTTTAGGGTCACAAGGATCCTCCTATAGGTGTTAGATAGTGTTGAGATGCACTTTTTGTATATGATCCTTGGTGCTCCATTATATATAACCTTTGAGCATTCATTGTACATGCAATATTTATATATAAATATATAGACATGGATTTTAATTTTTTGTTATGATTTTGTGTGGATGATTTTGTTTGAATGCATGTTTTTATGTGTGATGGATGATAATTCAATGATAATGTGTATGAATATAAATTAATTACTACTCTAATGATCATTCGTGGTTTAGATTTTACTTGACCATTTATAGCATTGTTGTTTAATCAGGGGTACCAAAATGGTGGTGTGTGAAATAGAATACCCATGTAATGATATGGATGTTGACATGGATGTTGATATGAATTTTGATATCAAAAATAATTATTTTGCAGAGACTTAGACATACTAGTGATATCAAATAAACTTACTAATTGTTGTTTAATTTCTCTAAGACCAAATGTGTATGTAGTGAATTCATTTACCATATCATGAGTATGGTAGTGACTCAAGGAAATCAAGAACCAATGTGTGTGTTAGTGAGTTCATTAACCCATCATGAGTAAATTGATATGAAAACCCATCATGGAGAATACCAAGAAGCTAGCTTGTCCTTATGTGTAGTCATAGGTCTCTTCAAGAGAGACGTGTCACCACACTTGAGTGTACTCCACTGCTAGTCAAGAATCTATAGCCCCGATGAATATTAGATCCATAGTCCAAGAATATGATATCTAAGATTGAACTGTAACCTATTTAACCTATCTAGAATCAGATGCAAAAGAAAAAAATAAGAAATCTATCACAGATTTCTAATCGTCTTGGGGTGGGGCGATTAGCACTATGATAGTTTGGGGCGCTCCCAGGGGCAGGACGCCCATCGATTGAAGCACTGTTTCAAAACCAATCCACTTGGGATGGGTCCAAAACTAGTTATGGGGTGTTTTTGACAAATTTGGTGGATAGTTGTGGTCAGAAATTGGGTTTTGGGTATGGATTTGCGCCTCCAATAGTCACCCAATAACCTCCCTTTCGAATGAGAGATTAAGGATGTAAAAGCACAAATCATAGTTAGGTATGAAATTGGAAGCACTTCGTTGCTCAAATGCTCCTTCTCTATCTATCTTTTGGGTGGTAAAACCTACCAATTTATAGACCTAAGGTCTCTTTATTTGAATTGCACATGCGAGGGCGCCTCTTGAGTTAACTGTCCTATTTTCAGAGAAAAGCTAACTCCCTGATTAAAAATCTCCTTGCATGAGGTCTCTAAAATAAAGACATGCATGATTGAAGTCTCTCTTCTTGATTTGGAGCCATTCCTCACAATTGCATGACCTATAGCTTCAGTTAACTGGTGGACTTGTCGAGGTTTGAATTTTTTTCAGTCAAACCTACTATTCGTCCCACCCTGGAGTGATTGCTTAATTGTCCCAAGGTGGGACGAATACCAATCTGAATTCATCCCTGGGTGGTACGAGTAGAGAAAAAGGTGCCAAAAAGGTGCAAAATTGACTTTTGACCCTCAAAACTGCTTTTGGGAGTGGTTAGGACCATTGTTTGACCTCTGGGGGCTGCCCTAGGGGCTGTTTGTGTCAATGCGATCAGCACTTGTTGTCACATAATTGGATTGGTGCTATTTTGGTGTCTACAGGAGAATACCAGAAGCTAGCTTGTCCTTATGTGCAGTCATAGGTCTCTTCAAGAGATATGTGTCACCACACTTGAGTGTACTCCACTGCTAGTCAAGCATCTATAGCCCTGGTGAAGATTAGATCCATAGTCCAAGAATATGATCTCTAAGATTTGGGTATTCAAAATACCTAACCATCTGACTAGAAATGTAGTTCTATCCTTACAACTTGAGAATTTGTGGTGTGTGATGTGTAAAAGATTTAGAGCTTTGGGGAATTGGATTCTCAATCGAAGTGTGATGATAATTGTACCCTATCCTTAGTACTCATTATTTTATTTGTAAATAATTGTGATAGTGGTGAAAACCACTATTTTTTATTTTTGGACTATGTGCATAATGGTACAAGCAAGGAATACCCTTTTCACTTCAAGGTTCAACCCAATCATGGTATTATCTCTCTTTGACACAAGATATTTTTAAGATGTGTGATTGTGTTTGGTTCAAGAATGTTAGAGTCAATTCCCAGAACTCATGATTTTCTTAGTGAAAATGTGTCTTGGTCCTAAATAAAACTTGACATGTATTAGAGGTTTCTAGAAACACTAGGAGTGGTTGAGTGATCGAAAACACCTATGGATTATGGAAATGCAGTTTTGCAAATGATAATTTGACTTTATGGAATGGTGTGATGAAATGGATGATGATTTGAAGGTGCCCTTGATTAAGGCAACAAAAATTTATTGGACCAATTATTATCTAAACTAAATAAATAACCCCTAATATGGTGAATGAAATATGTGAAGGTAGTTGTGAATGCAATGTATGAAATGTAATTTATGAAATGTAATGTGTGTAGTGCAATGTGTGAAATGCAAAGTGTAAAATGTAATGTGTGAAATGCAATTTTGTTTTTGTGTATTAGCCATGTATATATACATGTATAAATCATATTAATCATAGAATGCTCTCAAGTGGATGATGTTAAGTGGTTAAGGCTCTTCGACTCCCTCTAGAATGGAAAGCCTATAAGTTCCTTTACCCACTTTTTGAGTGACATTGTATGGACCTAACCAATTAACTATGAATTTATCATGAAGGTGTGGCAATGCATTGGTGTTTTGTTGATTCTCCTTAATAAAAAGATATCCTACTTGGAATTCACGTAGATGAACTTTGGTATTGTAAGCACGCTTTAGGTGGTCTTAATAAAATCGTAAATTCTCTAAAGCATTGACTCACCTTTCATCAAGAAGTGTGAGTTGGTCAAAATGTGCTTGTCTAGTAGTATCATCATCTATGAATTCCTACAATAAAAATCATAATGGGAGGATTTCAAGATCAAGAGGTATAATTGCTTTGGCTCCATAGACCATTGAAAATGGTGTTTCTCTAGAGGCATGTGGATGCTTGTTCGACAAGCCCATAATTCCAAGGGGATTTGATTATGCCAATATTGATGATTTTTTTTACTAGTTTCTTGAGAATAGTAATTAAGATCTTGTTGGTAGCCTCAACTTGTCCATTTTCCTATGGGTAGTAAGGAGTCGAGAAACTATGTTGGATATTATATTTCTTGCAAAGTGCTTGAACATCCTTGTTTTTGAAAGACTTGCCATTTTCAGAGATGATTTTTGAGGGAATACCAAAATGATAGATGATATGATGAAGTATAAAATCCACAATTCGAGGTCCTGTTGTATAAGTTAGAGGAATTGCCTCAAACCACTTTGTGAAGTATCCAGTGGTTATGATGATGAATGTATGTTATCCCGAGGAAGGCAATATTTTTCCAATCAAATCGATACCCCATTGTGAAAAGGGCCAAAGGATTTGAATAGGCTATAATTCTTGTGATGGCACATGAGTTAAATTAGCATGTTGTTGACATTTTTGACAATGCTTGACATAAGTGCAATAGTCACATTCCATGGTGGGCC
This sequence comes from Wollemia nobilis, assembly GCA_028583015.1. Lineage (NCBI taxonomy): Eukaryota > Viridiplantae > Streptophyta > Pinopsida > Araucariales > Araucariaceae > Wollemia > Wollemia nobilis. The sequence continues at coordinate 62,804 of JAQPPZ010007672.1, read as the reverse complement.
AATAGTAACCCATGCATAGAATACACTTTGCAATGGCCATTCCACTAAAATGACCACCACAAATACCATAATAAGCTTCATATATGGCTCTTTGTGCCTCTGTAGACTTGATACAATGAAGGACTCCATCATAACTATATTTATACAACATGTCCCCCAAGAGAGTAAAACGAGCTACATTTTTCTTGAAAGTGCATTTAGTAGTCCATGACATGTCTGATGGGAGTGTTCCAAACTTGAGGAAGGCTATTATTTGGTTGGACCAAGGCTCATACGACTTTGTATGGATAAAGAAATCATTCTTATCATCCTTAGACTCAACATGGACAATTGCATATTTAGAGATAATTGTGACAATGAGTGGTTATACCTCTCCTACGAAGTTCTTTGGAATCAATGATACTAGAGAGGCCATTGCATCTGCAAATATATTAGTCAAACATGGCAAAATATCAATTTCATACTAATAAAATTTAGTGAGCAATATCATTTCTACTTCATGATAAAGATTTATTGTTGGTTTCTTGCATTGGTATTCTTTATTTATTTTATGAATAACAAGTTGGGAATCACAAAATATCTTGATATGCTTTATGCCCATAGCTATGGATGCTTGAAGACCTAAGATTAAGACTTCATACTCTGCATTATTTTTTATGCATTGGAAGTCAAGTTTGAAGGATAGGGGAATAGGTACCCCATGTGGTGTATGAAACACAACTCCAACACCTTGACCTTTTTTGCACGTAGAACTGTCAAAGAATAGTGTGATGTCGACATCTTCCTTGGAAATGACATCTTCTTATTTTTTAGTGACATTGAATACAAAATTATCTAGGAGCTCAATAATCAAGGGTTGATCACTAGGAAGTGGAGCTTTTGCAAGATGATTGACTATGATATGATATTTAATGGATTTTTGGCTAATGAACTCAAGATCAAATTCAGTGAGAAGCATTATCCATTTTGTAGTGTGGGTGTTATTGTAAGTGTGAGACATCATGTAACATAGAGGACTTTGATGAGTTATGACATATGTGGTGTGACTAAGCATGTAATGTCTATTTTTCTTAGTGGGAAAAACCATTGATAAGCACAATTTTTCCATGAAAGCATATCTGGTTTCATATCTTACCAATGTTCGACTAATGTAGTAGATAGCTTGATCTTGATTGTTTTCATTCTTTTGTGCAAGCATTTTCCCTAATGCAAATTCCATTTTTGAAACATAAATATGCAAGGGGACCCCCGAATAATGAGGAGTTAAAAATGGTGGAGAAGCTAAGTATTGATTGATGTCATCAAAAGCTTTTTGGCACTCATTTGTCCATGAAAATATCACCCCTTGTGTAGCATGTGATTGAATGGCTTGCACACAATGAAATGATGGATTGATTGGATCTTTCCTTGTAAACTACATAACTGCTTCAATTTTTTGGGGGAGGCATCTCCATGATGACCTTGAATTTGTTTGGGTCCACCTTAATGCCTCTTTTGGAGATGATGAATCGTAGTAGTTTATCTGAGGTGACACTAAAGACACACTTTTTGGGGTTCAACCTTACATTATGCTCTAGAATTTTATCAAAGACTTTTTCCAAGACACCAATGTGCTCTTGTTGAGTTTTTGATTTTACCAAGAGATCATCCACATAATATTCAATAATCGTGTGCATGTAATAATGAAATATGTATGTCATGGAAAGTTGATAAGTGACACCTACATTTTTTAGACCAAAGGGTATCACCTTGTAACAAAAATTCCCCCAAGATGTAGTGAATTTTATTTTGTGTTGGTCATTAGGATCGATTCAAATATAGTTGTATCCTAAAAAAGCATCCATTAATAAAGAATTTCATGTCCAACACAAGTGTCAACAAGAGTATCAATGTTTGGTAGAGGGAAATCATCCTTCGAACATGCTTTGTTAAGGTCTTGAAAGTCAATGCAAATACGTATTGCCCCTTTAGGCTTATAAATGGGTACCATGTTTGAAAGCCACTCAAGATAATCAATGGGGATGATGAAACCCATATCTAAAAGCTTTTGAAGCTCTTATTTGACCATGAGGGCAATGGTAGGATGCATCTTTCTCAATTTTTGTTTGACCAACTTAGCATTAGAGTGCAAGGTGAGATTGTGGATAACCAAGTTAGGGTCAAGACCAGGCATGTATTTGTAGGACCATGCAAAAATTCCCTTCTTCTTCTTGAGAAGAGCAATTAATTACTCTTGTTCATCGGTGGATAAACTTTTGCCAATTTTGACAATTTGAGAATTGTCTACATTTGAACTAAGGTTCACATCGATGGTATCTTCAGTGGACATATGAGAACCTTCCTCAAGATGATGGTGCATTATGGTCAAATTAATGTCATATATGATGTTATCAAACTCTTCTAACACATTCTCTTCCATGTCTACCTGGAAAACTGATCTAATGGCGAAGGTGAAGGCAAAGGTGGAGGTGATGGAGGAATGTAATTGGTTGAAGCCCTTAACAATTCATTGAAAAGGATGAATTCATAAAAGGATGGAGGTGAGGAAATACAATCCATATCAATAAGGCTCATGTCAATTGGAATTTTCTTTGCCAAATCGTATGGATTATGGAGTGGGGTGAATATTTCAACAAGATTCATGTTAACTTAAAGGGGAAACTGGTGGTTGGCAATGTGATGGATGAATAGGGCCTATCTGCTAGAACCGATGCAAGAACTATAGGAACTTGAACAACCATGAGCAACACAAATAAATACAATAGGAAAAATCCATGCACATGCAATGCAATAATAATTTTTTTTTGAATTTTTGTGTGTGTGTGTTTTTATGTACATATATTACAAAATTTTCTAGTGAGGTGGATCAATGAAGTAGAGGTGGTGGTTCACCAGTTGGTTCAACTCACTCTCTAGGGAGGAGCAAAAAAAATATGAGATGATGGATGGGGAACATTCTGAGGTAATACTCATCATGTTCAATGAATGGAGTGATGGGTGTTGATTCCTCATCAAATTAATTGAAAGATATTGATATAATGTCATATTATTCATAGATTTCTTCTTCAAAGTCATTAGTGTGATGGGTTTCTTTTTTTGAATTCAAATGGAGATTTTGAAAATCTTGTTCAAAAGAAGAGGTGGAATAATGAGAGTGATAGCCTAAACCTGAATGGTTGTGCACTTCTTGATATGGAGTATCGATGAGCTCATGCATTCTCTATTCATGTCATCCTAGGCCATATCCTTACCAATTGACTTGATGAAAGTATCAAGATGGAAAACCTGACATGTGTTGTATATTGGCAAGTGTTGGTTATTTGGGTTCATCTAGGAAATATGGATTGGATGATGAATCAATCCTCCCATACACAAAATTGATGTTGTTAGATATTAAAACCATGTTGTACAATACTCCTATGGATAAGAGTGGGTCATGTGGGTGATCATAATTCCTAATGGTTTGGATGTTAAGTAGTGTGACAGTAATATCTTGGACCATGTATTCACCAATACCAGGATTAGTGAGGTGGACCACAACTTGGGATGATGTGGAGGTTGTGGAATATTCATGATTGGCTTGTGGCTCTAATAATGGGGGAGGTGTGGGCTAGAATGGCATCTCACAATCCATTAATTTGACTTGTGAGACATCAGTTGATATGAATGAAGATGGATTTGGTTGAGATGTTTGATGAATGTGCGATGATGTAAAGGTAATAATTATGGAGGGTATTGATTTTGATAATGTGGATGATGTGGATTGGACTTGACCACATGTACATGTAGTTTATGGTGATGAAGATGGGGGTATGGAAGTGGAATCTTGATGTGGGGTAGTGATGGGGGCTCCCTCAGGAATAGAAACTTTGGATGAGGAAGTGGATGGTGTGGTGGATGATGTGGTTGATGGGGTTAAGAAAATATGAGTGGATGGAAGCATGGATTCATAGGGATTTTAAATGAAATTACAATACTTAAATAGTTTGACATCCACTGGTATGCAATGAATTTGTCCCTCATGTATGTATTTTATACATTGATGGAGTATAGAGGGGATACATCTCATTTCCCTAATCCAAGGGTATCCAAGGAGTACATTGTATGCCATGGATCCTTCAACTATGTGGAACATGGTATGAAACATTTTTACCCCCACTTTGATGGGTAAAACACAAATACCAACTATAGAATGGAAAACATCATTGAGTGCTTTCAAGGTGAAGGTGGATTTGGTGATATGGGATGGTAAAATATTAATATGTTGAAGAGCAGGGGTGGTGATGATATTTATGGAGGATCCGATATCAATCAAGAATTTTTTGAATGGCTTCTTATAAATTTGAGCCATAATGTGTAAGGGAGGATCCACCAATTTTGATAACATTGGTTTGATTTCAAAATCATAGAATATAATGGAAGGCTCCACACATGTTTGGATATTCCCTAAAAAATTGCTAAAGGCTCTAGTATCTTGAGATTGGAGTTCAATGGATTTTACAATCTCCATTAATGCCTCATGATGTGGGGGAGATTGTTGTATTAGCTCATAAATAGATAGTTTTGCTAAAGCCTTTTTAAGGCTAGTGGTTAACCAACTACTCAAAGAGATGATTGGCCATTATGGACAATTGGAAGGATGAGTGGGTGGAGATGGATGGATTGGAATATGAATTCATTGGGAAGCATTGGTAGAGAAATGAATGGATGATGATGAATGTTGGGCAAAATGTTGGTTAGTTTTTCTATGGTTCACATAATTGCCTTCATTTAATTGTCAACTCGGGGTAGCTCGTAGTCTTGTGAGAAGTCATGCAAAATATATGATTATAATTCCTCCTTAAAATATGAGTCCCTTAGATCATGTTTTGGGGGGTATTTTTTATTCATTTAAGTTTTTATTTAAACCATTAATCTCATACTACGTCTAAGAAAACGGTACTAAAAGAATTTAAAAACCAAATTACTACCTTATTAGAAATTACAGAAAATAGGGAAATATGGAAGAACTCTATTGTAAGTGGGACCACACTTCCAGTAGGTTTTTTCCGTAGTATATTATCACCGAACTCTTTGAGATGATTTTTACAAGAGAGTACTTAGAGATTTTATTAACATTTGCAATAGAAGAATTTACAAGAAAGTCTGAAGGGGTCTTATTCATGGGTGGCCTACATATTTATAGATATGTGGCCACACCCTATTACAATTCTTATAATGAATCAAAAAATGATTCTTTTTTACAAATGCTTGCTTAACTGAAGGAATCAAGTAAAATATCATGATATTTCAGTGTATTCTATTTCCTGAATACGTCTAATATTTATTTGCCTAATTTAAATAAATCATTTACCTAGTAGCTTGAAAATAGTGAGTCATATTTGATATTGTCCCATCTCTGATTTTAATGCTAGAATTATTTTATGATGGTTTCTAAATTTTTTCTATGTTCTTCTAACCACAGAGTCGTGTTGGAGTTTTATGTTAGTGGAAATCAATCACCACATCTAAATAAGTCAGGAAGTAGGTGATATGTATACTGAAGTCGGGAAGTAGGTGCCTAACAGAAAGTAGACACCTAAAAGGAAGAATATGCCTAATAGAAATAGGTGCTTTATGGGAAGGAAGCCCCTAACGGGAAGCAAGAACCTAATAGGAAGAAGGTGCCTCACAAAAAGCAGACACCTAATGAAAACCAGGTGCCTAACGAAAAGCAGACACCTAACAGTTAAGTGTCAAAAATAAGTCAAGAACTTCAAAGGAATTTGGGCACATGACTTTATACCTCTTTTCTATGTTACTCTTGTGTTTTGCCTTCATAAATTTGCAAGTTCCAGGTCCGAGTGGGACCTCGATGAAAACATGCCAAAATGCAACAATTTCCACTAAATCTACACAAATTACACTTAAAGATAAATATTAGAGAACATGCAAAATAAACTATTAATTATATATAATTTCCATAAAACATTTATATCTATAAGAAAATATGTTGCACATTATGGGGAAATAAGTACAAAAAATGAGCAATTCTATGGCTCATCATCCCCCATGCTTAAGGGGTGGCACGTCCCTATGCCACTTTGAACTAGTAGTTACCAATTTTGTTTATAGCATCCCAATAAGCCCTATTGGTCCGTGTCCTTTTCTTCTTAGTGGCCTTGGATTTTTCTTTGTCCCGGGGCTTTCACTCCTTTGGTGCCTTGGGAGTGAATGTCTCTTGAACCTGTTGTTTGTGGCGCTTGATGCACCGAACTGGTTCACTTGGACTTGCTCTCTTCTTGGATGGTTCTCTAGTCTAGGCCACCTTGTCTTTTTTAGTGCTTAGATAAAAACTAGAGAAACTGGTGGCATCCTTCTAGAATGTAGGCTCAGCCATTTTCCAGTACTCATGGTGAAGGGGCAACTCTTCACCCACAAGCATTGATTCTTCATTGCCAAATGGGATGCTAGACTTCTTAGCAACCCTAGTTGTGGGAAAATATGCTCCTGTTGGGTCAAGCTTGGGTTCATATTTGACTTTGTTTTTTCCATCAAGGGAGTTCTACTACTTGATGCCAAATCTTCAGGTTGCACAAGGCCTAGAAATCCCATATCCATAAAATATGCCTTCATCCTTGAAGGTTTACCATATTTCAATCCATACAAGTACTAGAACTATTTAGGTTGGGCAATTAGAATTTTCTTGTGAGGCCTACCAAATTGTTCCCTTGCCTCATTTTCTAATTATTTGAGGGCTTTATTAGGGGCATTCTTCCAAAAAAAATTCTACTTTAATTTCCTCCTTAACCTCCTCAAATTTCTATTTTTGGGTAGTAAACAAATTCTTTGTTTCCTCTCATTATTCATCAGAATTCAGCTCTGATTCTTTGTCAGATTTTATGACCAATGTCTTTAGCTCAACAACTCTTACTCTAGTTCTAGGTCGTCACTGATTTACCCTTATGAATTTTTATTTGTATCTCATCTTTATCAGCTATACCCCAGGGTGTGTTGATGCAACTACTATTTCCTGGTGTATAGGAGATTCAAGATGTTAAGCCTCATCTTCCTTTGTAGCAAATTTTTGCTCAATGGGGACTGTCTCTTCCTCTTGGGGATGTTTAGGCCCTGTATCAATTGGAGAGCATTATATCTCTCCCTCCTTTCATGGAATTTGAGGCTCTTCGGCCTCCATATCCTTTTTCTCCTCATCTCCTTTCTTTGTAGATTGTTCTATATTTTGAGGCTCCTCAACCTCAAATTCATCCTCCTGAATTATCTACTCTATAGAGGGAGATGTAGAAAAAGGCTGCTCTACTTCCATTGTAGCAACATCTCCCTAATATTTTTGGTATCAACAAGAGGCACCTTTGTTGCCCCATCGGTTTGCACTACTGCATCAACTTTGGTTGGCTGCTCGGCTCCTATTGGTATTCCCTAAAACTATAATTGTCTTTGTAGTTTTCAAATTATCTGATACAATTTGTTCATTTTTAATGTAGCCTCCTTTTGGTACTCCTCAAATGAGCTCATTCTTCTATAAATTTGGCTTCCCAAGTGCAATATTGCTATCTTAAAACCTATAGCTATTGCTACAAATCCTCCATCTGGCCTTCTAGTGATACATCTTCCATGGCCACCTCTTGTTGATGAGTTGACCCACTAGAAATTTCCTATAAAATGTGGGTCAAGTACTCCTCCCTGTTGAGCTCATCGATTGGTATCTCCTATTCAGATGAGCTTAAAACCATCCTTGATGCTTTCATCCTTCTACTTTGCATCCTGGTGGAAATGAGCATGAAATCTTGCTTTACCTTATATTTGAATTAAGGGGTAGTAGGAAATAAAGCCTATCTTATTTCCTCTTCAAATTAGGAAAAAAATAAGGGATGAGGCTTGTCCTGCTTCCCCTGTATTTGTTATAGGTTGGGACGTAGGTGTCGTATCTTCTCATTTTGTCACCTCCTAGGTTGATTGTTAATTTTGAATTGGAACCTCCCCCTTTGCTTATGACCCTACCACTGCACTAGTGCCCATATTTTCCTCAATAATCACATTTCTATATGACTCCACATATTGCACAAAAGCTAAAATCATGCCATGGTGAGCTAGGGTAGAGGTTGTGTCTGCCTAATATCGCTTGGCCTCGTATCTAAGAGAACATTCAAGGTAATGTGGGATGTTGATTTTATCCACATGTAGGATTTGTTTGAGAAAATAGAAGTGATTGGCATTCAGTGTAGAGTACCTACCAGAACAAGTGAAGAAGTGGGTGATCTACTCAAAAATTGCCTTCCAAAGCTCAAGAATGTGCTATTTCGGAAAGCTAGTGCACTTCAGGTGCTCGATTGGTACTAAAAAATATATATGTGCATAGAGGGTAAGGTTATCCTCCTTGTAAATGTTCTACCCTATCATAGGGAGGCCCAAAACTCTTTTGATATAGTCCTCAATGACTATTATCTCTAGCCCCTGCATGTGCACAACCCTATCCCTCATTGATGATGCAAACTCATTTGCCACTACTACATCCTAGCCCTAACTGACCAGTTAAGAATAGTCCATCCATTCTATAGCATCAAACTATGTTTGGACATCTACAAAAATTCCTAAACATTTGATCGGATCACTCTCCTTAAGGTCATGATTCTTTGAATTCCCCCCATGCTTTTCCTTGAGCTCACAATTCACCTAGAGATGCTCCTAATTTCCCTTTGAATTTCTACTGTGCTTCAATTCTCTATTTTTTTTCTTTCTTTGAAGGTGGATTCATAGTAGCTGGTAAGCAGCTTTCTAAAATAGTCGCTTTCATGCACGCAGGTAGTTAATTATTGTAATCAACAGTGATTATGGTTATCCACAGTAAATTTCCTTTGAGCATGTGCTTGATTGTGTAGAGATGACAACCATAAATTTTTGACCAATTAGAGGCATTCCACACAACACCATGCTAAGTGGATTTTTTCAAGTGGTTAAGGCAATAATGGGGGGTTGTTCTAACAATTTTCCATAGATAAACATGTTCATGAAAATAATATAAACAAAAAACAAAAAATTTAAACATGCACCTAAATTCATTTTGTGGGTGCATATGCACAGATATCCATGGTGCATTGCTATTGGCTAGCGTTTGATGATTGGAAAAACTACAATGGAAAATGGTGGCCATGGTACCCATGCAATAAATTTTATTTAATGTGATTGGTTCTTGGTAGCTGCAATATGGATTATTTGAGAAATCCTACAAAATTCAACAAAAAATTAGAAAAATATATCTCCTTGGGATGACAAACATCCCCACCTCAGAAGTTGATTGACGTCAACTTTTAATTTTATCCACTTGTATATTTGACTTTGAACATGCATGGGATGTTGACGTGGCTTAGGCCACATCTCAATATTGATGTGTTATTCTATCAAGGCAAAAAATGGCCACACTAGTTGGAAATTAGGTGCTTTTTGTATGGAAATTAGGCACCTTCTTTTTCCAAATTATGGTGTGTAGGTGCCTTGGAAATTGAAATTAGGTACCTTCAAAATTAGGCACTTTGCTTAACATGGGAAGCAAACACCCCTTACAAATTAGGCTCTCTACTTAACACGGGAAGTAGGAACCTTATAAATCGAGCGCTTATGCCTAACATGGGAAGTAGGTGCCTTAGCAATCAAGCGCTTATGCCTAACATGGGAAGCAAGCACCATAGCAATAATGCGCTTATGCCTAGCATGGGAAGCATGCACATTTTTACTAACTATCAAGTTCTGTACTTATAAAATAAAATTTATACAAACTCAACTCTTTTTTTTACATGTTAAGAAAATTTGGTGTTAGTTTCCCAAAAAAAGAAAGTCGATCGTTCTCCTGGAGAAACCAAATTTTAGGTATTAATCTACCAAAAATGGGATGCGGGTGCCATATTCATAAAAAAATGGGAGTCATGTGCCATGAAGTGTATAACAGGAAGTAGATGCCTTCTACCATACAACGAGAAGCAGATGCCTTCTTCCATTCAATGGGAAGCAAGTGCCTTCTCTCATAATGGGAAGCAAGCACCTTCCCATAAAATACAAAAAATTGGTGCTTCTCTTTTATTCAATGGGTGTTGAATTGTCCTTGTATATGCGTTGTTAGGTTGATTAGGACCTTCAATACTTTTTATTGGAAAATAGGAACAAAATTAGTATTTTTCCCTGAACTAGTAGTTGAGTGTTTTATTGTCCAAAGAGACCAATCCAAACACTCTTGTGCAGGTTTAGGTTTAGTATTCCCCTCTTTGAATGGGGACTAGCTACTCCTATTGCAAGCAAATTCTCCTAAAATATTGGAAGGTGCAGGTTCATGGATATTATGCTTGTTAGGCCTAGGTTTCCCAAGCTACCTAATAGCTTCACAAAGGGTATTGTTCTTGCAAAACAAAAAGACAACTAAAAAAGAAAAACTTTGAAATAATAATTGTCTTTGGGACTATGTGGACTAGGTCCACATATTACTGACTCAAGATAAAATTAGAATCAACTAGGGTTTCCCCCATGCCTAATATAGACTCAATCATGTATGCTTCAGATACATGATATGGATGCAAGTAGTGGCCATTGATTGTTAAAGTAATGTTGCTATCGTCTATTGTTTTGATCCTTATAGCCCTATTGTTGATGACTCTAGTCACTTCATATGGCCCCATCCAACGCTGCATGATCTTGCCCTTCCTTTCCTAGAATTAGGTAATCATAGAGTAATTTCCATTCTCCCACTTTAAGTTGCTTTGGCATGGTGTGGTGGTCATGTCACTTGGCCCTTTGTTTCTGAATGATATCTATTTTTTGTAGAGCCTCAATGCGGTATTCATCCAAATTATTAAGCTATTGAATTCTTTCTTTTTGTTCATTATCTAGGTTTATATTCAATTCTACAGTAGTACCAAGTATTTTGACTTCAAAATCTATAGGAATCATGGCACTTTTTCGATAGACTAACTAAAATGATGTGAAACCAGTAGTAGACTTCCAAGTGGTCCTGGAGGTCCACATTACTTCTGGTAATCTAGTAGTCCAATCCTTCCTATGTTGCTACACTATCTTTGTCAAGATATTTTCCAACTTTTGATTGGTCACCTCAACTTGCCCATTCACTTGTGGATGGTAGGGAGTGGTTTTGTTATGCCTAATTTTGTATTGTTGCATGAGTTCTTGGATCATACTTTAAGTAAAATAAGATCCTTGATCAGTTGTGATCTCCTTTGGGATCCAAAATCTTGTAAAAATTGATGAATACAAGAAATATACTATAGTTTTCTCCTTTGAATCACATAAAGCCTGTACTTCAACCCACTTTGTCACATAGTCAATATAAACTAGGATATACCTCTTACCTCCTAACTACAGATTAATAGGTCCTACGAAGTCCATCCCCCATTTATCAAATGGTTTGATGTGAACATGCAGTTGTAGTGGCATGTCACCTCTAAGAGTAGGTCTACCCATCCTTTGACATTGATCACACTGGCTCACATGCTTGGCTGCATCCTTGAATAGTGAAGGCTAGTAATAACCAACCTGGAACACTTTATATGTCGTCCTTCTTCCTACAAAATGACCACCACAAGGTTCATCATGGCAAGCATTTAGTATTATATTTCATTCCCAGTAACACATCTTCTCATGATTTGATCAGGTCCTATTTTGAATAGGCAACCATCAATCTAGGAGAAATCTGCACTTTTCTTAATTAAAGTCTATTTTTCATGAGGCAAAAGTGTAGGGGATACTTTACTAGTGGCTAAATAATTAGCCATATCTATGTACCAAGGTATATGATAATTTAGAGCAAACAAATGCTCATCTAGAAATTGATCTTCTATAGCTGCATAGTCTGGAGGTGTCAACCTGGACAAGAAATCAGCTACCACATTATCCTTTCTTGGCTTGTCCACTATTGTCACATCAAATTCCTACAAAAGAAACAACCATATGATAATTCTACCACTAATCCTAGGTTTGTTTGTCAAGTATCTGATCACTGAGTGGTCAGTGTGTACAAATACATGGTAACCTATAATGTAATAACAAAATTTGTTAAGAGCATGTATTACTACAAGAAACTCCTTTGTGATAGTATAATTGAGTTCAGAACTTAAAAGATTTTTACTAACATAATAGATGGCATAAAAATAATCACCATATTTTTGTTCCAGTACTGATCCTATTGCATTATTAGATGTATCCACATATATGTGAAAAGGTATGGTCTAATTTGGACCTCTCAACACTAGAGCAGTAATTAGTTTTTCCTTTAAGGTGTTGAATACTTATTCACATTCTTCAGTCTAGACAAAATTTGCATCTTTAGTTAACAATGTGGTAAGAGGTTTAGCAATTTTTCTATAATCTAATATAAATCTCCTATAATAATTGGCTAATCCTAGGAAACTACAGATATCCTTTTGTGTTTTCAAAGTAGGTAGGGTTTGGATGACTTCAATTTTCTTTCTGTCTACTTTGATCCCATCTCCAAAATGGTTGATGTCCTAAAACTATCCCTTCCTACATCAACATATAAAATTTCTCATTGCTTAAGGATAGGTTAGTTTCCTCACAATTTTTAAGTGTCTTTTCCATATTTTTTGTGCCAGTTTCAAAATTTTCACCATATACAATGAAATCATCTATATATACCTCCACAATCTCTCCAATCATATCTAAAAAAATGCTAATAACTGCCCTCTAAAATGTGATAGGTGCATTTCATAGACCAAATGGTAAAACTCGATAAGAAAATGTCCCCATGGACAAGTGAAGGTGGTTTTATCTTGATCCTCCTCCCCTATTTGGATCTAAATATATCCACTAAACCCATCCAGGAAAGAAAACTATTTCTTGCCTACTAAGGTATCAAGGACATGATCTATGAAGGTTAAATGGAATTGGTCCTTATTAGTTTCTTTATTTAGAAACCTGTAATAAACACAAATTCTCCACTTTCCATTCTTCTTGGGCACCACCACTAATGGTGATACCCACTCACTATCTAAAATGGGGTAGATGAATCCAACTATGAGAAGTTTTTGTAATTCTGCTTTGAAAATTTCTTTCATAGTTGGGTTTATTCTCCTTTGTGGTTGTCTTACTGGTCTAACCCGGTCTTCTAGATATATCCTATGAGTACATGTCTTAGGATCTATTCCTCTCATGTTAGAATACTCCCAAGAAAAGGCATATTGATGTTTTTCCAATGTTTGTTTCAGTTTGGTCTACTGTTTAGCTATCAATTGGTTATCTATGTTCAACATTCTACCATTGCAACTTCTATTTGTGGTATATGGTGGTCTATTATTAATGGAAACTTAGGAGGAGAATAGGAGGGTTCTCCATAAAAAAATTGAGATATCATATTATCCTCATCACTTTCATCTTCCAACTCCTCAAGTGTCATGACAGGTTGGATTATTGATAGACCACCAATATTTTAACTCTTATCCTCAGGTTCCCCCAACAAATCTGCATACTATGTAGGTGGATGTATGATAAGTTTCTTTATATTATGACCATAAAAATGGTCTTTTTACCATATCTACAACTTATATAAGCATCATCTGTTGCCATACAAGGTCTACCTAAGATTAATGGGTATCCACCTAGTCTAGATTTAGATTGTAGCACTAAGAAATTTGTTGGATACTCCCATGCATCTACTATAATAGTGATATCTTCCAATATTCCTTCAAGGAGTACTGTATATTTGTTTGCCAACTATAGCACAATTTTAGTGGGCTTTAGATTAGTCAATTTTAGTTTTTGCATGGTTTCCTAGGGTATGACATTGATGGTTGCCCCCAAATCTACTAGTTTGTTGGAAAGAACACAACCTTCTATTTTTACAGTTGGTACAAGGATTCCTAGATCTGTGTAATTCTAGTTGTAGGTATTTCCTAACATGAGGTCAACTAATTGACCTACCAAACTGATTTTTTTAGTTGGTTTCCTCCCTAGTTTCTTTAGGCACAACTCTCTTATGGTCTTTCCATAGATAGGTATGTCCCTAATGGCCTAAAAGAGAGGGATTGTGAATGTTAAGTTTTCTAAACTAAAGAGGATATCAAAATCTATTTTTATTGATTTCCTAGGTTCTTGTAACCTTTGTGGAAAAGGTGGAACCTCCTATTTATTATGTACAAGTGTTGATTCTTCTTCTATCTCCTCTATAAGGGGTGATTCCCCTTTCTCTATCTCTATTGGTTCCTCTTCTTCTACAAGAGGAGTTATTTCTATAGCTACTTGCTTTCCTAACCTTAACTAGATAGGATTGTAATCTACCTTAATATTATACATAGGGTACATCTCATTTTCCATATGATAGATTGGTTGCTACTTGTTTTTTGGGTTTTTTGTTGGATGTTCTAGTAATTGAGGAGTCCTTGGAGTAGGAAGAGTAGGTAGGCTTGGCTATGGTGGAGTTGGAGCAGGATGTTGTGGATATTAATTTCAAACATTCTGATTTCACCACTACTACCCAAGTTGTTGATTTTGGTTCCAAGGGTAAGAGTTGTAAGGATTTTCTCATTGGTTTGAATTCCAATATTGTTGACCATACTAACCTATGTTAGATGGCTGGGATTGGCCTTTTTTTTGGTAATTGTTGCCCCCATAAGATGACATACTTGATTACATATTATTACCCATAGGAGACTATTGCTAGATCATCCTATTACTCATGAAGTATACCTCTGCTACTTCAGGTTCCTCTTTAGATTTCATCAAATGTGGACACAACTTCATTTTATGATCCTTATTATAGACAACACATACATGAAATTTGTTTTCTGGGAACTCATTTATGGGGTGTTTGCCTTTGCATTTAGGAAAGAAGTAGGCCAATGTTTTCTAATTCTCCTTCTTCTTTCTCTAAAGTAGAAGAGTATTTATTTTAAGAGCCATAGATGATAACATCTTGCTCTTAAGGTCCTCTAGCATACTACCTATTTCTATTTTAGTGATAATGGCTGAATTCTTAACATTTCTAGGGGTTAACTTACCCTTTCTTCTTGAAAATTTTTGACACAACTTCCGAATATCATCTATTTGGTGCTGGTAAATGTCCCCCCTAAAGATCATGTTTAAATCTTCTAGGGATTCATTTGTCAGTCCTTTCATAAAAATACCTCTTAGGGACCTATCTCCTAGTTTTTAATGGGGTGATCTTTGCAAATTGACACTAAATATATCCCAATGTTCTTCCATATATTCCCCTTCATTTTGATTCATGTCTAGGAATTCTTCTCTTGCATATCTTGATCTACCAAAATCTTGATATAGATCTAAGAAAAGTTTCTTCAACTGTTCCCAGGTGGTTATATGTTTATCCCCCAAGCTGATGAACCAACGCAAAGCTGAATCATCAAGGGTGGAAGGAAATGATTTTAATTTTTTAGCATCTATGGTGTAATCCACAGATCTACATTAAACATAAAATTTAAATAGAAATATGTCTGGATATTCTGTTGGTAGTCCTCTAAATGATTGGAGGATGGGCAAGAGAGATGTGTTTCATCTTGTGATCTCCCCCTGCATCTCCTATTGGAAAACTAAAACTAGTAGATGTTTCCCTTGGATTTTCTGCTATTCAGTCCACTATTGGAGTTTCTACCTTTGTTGCATTCAAAGCAACTATCAATGCTTCTAGTTCATTTATTTTATCCTTCAAAAGGATGGATAAGTCAGCATTTGATATGGTTCTATCCAATACTACTTGCCAACGTTTGGCATTCAAGTATATCTTCCTCATATTGAACTCTACTTATCTTTGACCCTGCTCTAAGATTCTACTGGATTGTTTTAGAAGGGTCTTGTGCAAATAGTGGATGTTCCCACCAATGCACAGGTGGAGACTGTGTTGGTGAGAGTTTAGTCTCAGGTTTAGGTTCTACCAAAGCGGAAGGATTCTGAGAAACAACTTATTTGTTTTTAATAAAATGACCATCCGGTCCCCTATTCTTAGGTGGACTCATACAAAGTTTTAGATGAAGTTTTATGAATAAAACACTCTAAAATACTATAACTATGCTTTCTTCAAAACAAGAAATTACAATGGCTACTCCTTGGCAACAATGTCAAAATGTTGGGCAAAATATTGGTTAGTTTTTCTATGGTTCAATTAATTACCTCCATTTAATTTTCAACCTAGGGTAGCTCATAGTATTTTGAGAAGCTATGCAAAATATTTGCTTATAATTCCTCCTTCAGATCTGAGTCCTTTAGATCATGGTTTGGGGGTTATTTGGTATTCGTTGAAGTTTTTATTTAAACCATTAATCTCATACTACATCTAAGAAAATAGGACTAAAAGCATTTAATAACTAAACTATTACCTTGCTAGAAATCATAAAAAACATGAGAAATAATAGATAAACAAATTAATCTATGAAAATAAATATAAAAAATAGGTGAAATAGGGAATAACTATGTTTTAAGTGGGCCCATGCTTCCAGTAGGTTCTACCCACAGTTTATTATCAACAAACACTTTGAGATGATTTTTATAGGAGAATACTTAGATATTTTATTAACATTTGCAGCAAAAGAATTTACAAGAAATTTTAGGGGGTCTTAATCAGGGGTGAACTGCATATTTATAGATATGTGGCCACACCCTGTTACAATTCTTAGAATGAATCATAAAATGATTTACTTTTACAACTGCTTTCTTAATTGAAGTAATCAAGCAAAATATCATGATATTTCAGCATATTCTATTTCTAGAATATGTGTGATATTTATTTGCCTTATTTATAAAAATGATTTACCTAGAATTTGGAAAATGACGAGTCATATTTGATGTTGTTCCATGTCTGATTTCAATGTTGGAATTATTTCATGCTGGTTGCTAAAGTTTCACTCTGTTATGCTAACCACAGAGATTTACTGGAGTTTGATGTTAGCGGAAATTAGGCATCACATCTGAACAAGTCGAGAAGTAGGCATCGTGTATGTAAAAGTCAGGAAGCATGCACCATAATAGAAAGTAGGAACCTAACGAGAAGTAGGCACCTAATAGAAACATGAAAATTATAGGAAGTAGGTGCCTAACGGGAAGCATGCACCTAATAGAAAGTAGGCACCAAATATAAAGTAGGTGCCTAATGGAAAGAAGGCACCTAATGAAAAGTAGGTGCCTAACAATTAAGTGTCAAATGGAAGTCATCCGCTTCAAAGGAATTTAGGCACATAATTTCATACCTCTTACCAATGTTCCTCAGGTGTTTTACCTTCATAAATTTACAAGTGCTAGGTCCAAGTGGGACCTTGATGAAAACATGCCAATATGCAACAATTTACACTTAATCTACACAAATTACACTTAAAGACAACTATTAGAGAACATGCAAAATAAAATGTTAATTATATATAATCTCCATAAAATATTTATATCTACAAGAAAATTTACTACACATTATGGGGAAAAGAATACAAAAAATGAGCAATTATGTGGCTCGTCAATGAATTGGTAGGTTTAGGAGACACTTTTCTATGATGCTATAGGAGGTTGAATAGTCTGCTATTGTGTATTTTTTTTATTGGTACATTGTTGACCTCGAGTGAATACATGAACAACACCCATAAAACCTTGGTATTATTGTACATGGTTGAATTGATTGGGAGGAGTCTTTATGTTTGACCCTCTTGTTGTTTATTGCACCTCCTCATGATGAGAAAGTGGTGTTTGATAAATTCCAAGGTTCTAATTTTTCTAAGCTAAGGGATTATCAACCTTGATGGACCCTAATTTAATTAGGTATTGTAATACATCTTTGAATGTGAAGTAGTCATTAATTTCATGCTCATTCTATCGATGATAAGGGCAAAACAAATATTCCCTATAGGTTTTGCTATGCTTGGCAGGATCATCTAGTTTAACCTTAGGTAAGGCAAGCTAATTTGTATCGTACAACCTATGAAATATGGAAGAATATGATTTAGATAAAGGTGTGTAATTATGGTTTTTTCAAAAAAATTGTTGATGTTGATGATTATCCATAGTTGGTGCTATATTCTGAACTTGTTGTGGTGGGGGAACCACTTGATATGAAATTTATTGCAATTTTTGTTGCATTCATTGTTTTGTTGTTGAGCTACTACCGGTTGGCTCATGACCACTTGATTTACTTGATTTGCTTGATGGAACTAATTTGTCTTGGATTGAGGCTTTATCACACCTTCTTGGATTTTTATCTCCTCAATTATGCTAGCCTGGGCAAGATCTTCTTCGAATGAGTTGTATTATTGCAATTGTAATAACTAGGAGATGGGTTTTAAGCAAATCTTGGTAAACAATTGAGTTAACTCTTCTATTGGTAGGGAGAATGGTAGTTTTGTGATAACATCCCTCCAATAGTTGCCAAAATCATAGACTAACTCATTTTCAAATTGCTTAAGATTATCCACATCATACAATGTGATTTTTTACAAACATTGAGGGAAAATATTTCAAGGAATTGGTTTACCAACTATTCAAATGTATAAATACTATGATGAGGTAGATGGTTATACCACTCCACAACATCTCCCCCCAATGTATGAGGAAAGGTTTTGAGAATTAAAACATCTTGATTTTGAATTCTAAAGTATGAGTGAATGAATGTGATCACATGCTCTCTAGGGTCCTCAGTCCCTTTAAATTTATCAAATTTTGGTACAATAAAATATATCGAATATGGTAGTGATGGTACCAAAAAGTGAATGGGTTGATTGATTAGTTGTCTTGAAGTAGGATTGTGGTTCATCATACCAAAATTATGTTGTATCAAGCTATTAAATTGTTTTTACAATGCTTGAATTCTAGGGTCTTCCCCAAGTATGTAGAAATATTGAATTACTTGATGATTGTGTGGATATGAAGTGGTGAGATGCTGGGATGTGATGAGATTTTGATGATTTGATGGATTGGGTTTTATTTTATGATGTTGGGATTGATGAGGGAATTATTGAAGATGATGGAATGGAGATGAGGTTTGAGTACTTGAATGTGCTAACTTGTTGGAATGGTATGGGTGTGGGTTAATGGAGGTGGTGGGATGGAAACCATAGAATATTGTGATACCCATGATGTATTTTAGGTAAAAAATAGGATGGGTTGAAATAGACTAAGGCTTAAGATCTACCACCTATATTTGTAGTTGGGAATAAGAATGAACATCTTTTTGAGCCATAAAAAATTTGTTGAGGTGTTGCCATGCTTGTTGTATGGCAATATCTGAGGTAGATGGTGTGGATGTGGTGGGAATGGATGAGGTGGGTGGAGGATAGGTTGCAACAAGAATTGTAATTGAATGGGAGAAAATAGTTGTAGTAGAGACTAGAATTTGTGAAGTAGCATTGACATGTGCTTCATATAATGGATTGCCATAGGTGGTGGTATAGGAATATGTGATGGAAATATCTTGGCCATATGATTGTTGTAGGAGAGACAAGTTATTGGAAGGTGCATATGATACCTCAAAAGAGGGTTGGTATAAAACTAGGTGAAACTAGAATATTGTGAGTGGGCAAGTTCCTAATGAGAAGGAATATGCTTGTGTGGGATATTAATTTGTTCTAGAACATGGTTAGTGGATCTTAGAAAAGATCCAACTTTAGCCATGTCTATGTAGGTAATTTTAGACTCCATAGGAGATGATGGCTCTATTTTTGGAATGGGGTTTTGATAGTTCTGTGCAACACATCAATATTTGAGGTATACACAGTGTGTGAGGGTCCCACAGACAAACCAAAATAACTTGTCTGTATCACACTTACAAGATAAACCACAAAAGTGGTAGGGAAAGATGTGGAACACTCCATGGATGAAGTGGTTTGACTAACAATGACTTGACTCAAAATATTTGCTTGGCTTCAAGTTGAAACCATAAGCTAATGAGATGGATAGGTATGGTGAGTGTGTGGAATGTGCAAAAAATATATAATGGAAATCGCATAGAATCAAACAAGTAATTCAATACTATATTTTGCAACATATTTTTTTGGGGGGGGTTGTGTGTTGTTGATGTGCTAACCTAAAATAATATGCAAGGTGGACTCTAACACTGAATGGAAAATGAGACTCTTCTTAGTGATGAAATCCAAAAGTATTACTCATGGGTGACTATGGTTTCTATGGGGTGAGATGACATATGGAGATGAAGCCCACCATCACCAATATCGAATAATGGTTGGTGATAAAATTGAACTCACTGTTGTTAAGTGTGACATGCAAAGTGTGTGTGTAGACACCCAAAAGTCCCACATGTCTACCTCTATGTACTTGTAGATCCATCAGGACACTTGTAGGTTTGCATAGACCATCCTAGATACCTCTAGGCTATTTTAGACCACTATAGACTATTTTAGACTTGCATAGGCTATTTTAGACCACTGTAGACTACTCTAGACCAATGTAGACTACTCTAGAATAGTGTAGGACATCATAAACCTTTGTAGACTTATGTAGACCATTTAATTAGTCTATAGGTATGAAACCCTACTAAACTACACAATCCACATCATAACCACATTTCATCCATAAAAAGACCACTTATCAATTCCCTAAGGTAGCTTAAGCCCTTCCTAGACCTAATTAGGATCCCACAAGACTATTAGTTCCCAAAAAGTCTTAATTAAGTTAATTGCATTTCTAATTTTAAAGTCACTTCACTTAAGTGCACTTTTTGGATTAAAAAGGTTAATTAGGTTCCTAAACCCTAATTAGTCCTAATTATTCCCTCCCACATATGTGTGCACCATACTAGTTAGGATATTTCCTAGGAAACCCTAATCTAACCCCAAATCTAACATAGGGATCATCTAACCCTAGTAAACCCTAATATCTCCTCACACATGTGTGAGGATGAGATATTTCTTTAGGGAATGTAGGAATGAAACCTCATAAACCCTAATTTAACCATATTAGGACTTTACCTTAGGGTTTAGTACTCCTAACCACACCCCATATACCATAGGTTTTTCTATAAATAGTGGACCTAAATCCTCATTATCTCTCTCTCTCCCATTTTAGTTAGCCTATAGAAACTTTGTAGAAATGCAACTAGACATGTAATCTCAAACATTTGAATCGTACAAAAAACATAGAAACACCTAAGGAGCCCATTCGGATAAGGATATCCAAAATAAATCACTCATAGTTTAATTCACCCCCCAGTCTATGAATCCATATTCTGGTTCACCCCTAGCCTACGAGTTAGCCCTACAAAAGTTTTTTCACTCCAAATCACTCAGGTATACTCTATTTCATATTTTTATGATGTTCTATGGATTTTATTTCAGTTTTCATTACATATTTTATTTCAATTTTTCTTCTTCACCATGGGGCCTAACTAAGGCAAGCCCCCAAAAATACTAACTCCCTTTTGTAGGTCTACAATAGGTGCAAAGAGGAAAAAATAACAAAATACAACTACCAGTGGCACACATTACGCATGAAGCCCACCTACATTGAGGAGCCCAAAAGACATCATCATATTTATTGTACATTTGTGAAATAAAAGGATGGGAATTCTCCCTATTTGTAACCTAAAGCATTTATATCATGAATAAAATCAGCATTTCTAAATAATTTGTGTTATAGCAAGTTGTTGGATCAAATGTCATCTTTTGTACATTTCATTCTGGCACTCACGATGGGACCCCCACAAAGGATTGTGCTAGACTAGTTTTATCATGAATCTAACACAATTTACTATTTTTGTCTTGTTACATGTACCATATCCAGATATTATAGAGACCCTTGAAGCCCTGAAAACCCCCTTAGGCCCTCAAAATAGGGATTTTAGGCCCATAGATCTGATTCACCCCTTGGCCTATGAATCCAGATCCAATTCACCCCCTACCTTGTGAATTGAGCCTAACTGCTCCAAAAACCCTCAAACTTGTAGAGGTCAACAATAGAAAGGTAGACAAATCCATCTAGAGAAAAAGGAATCAGGTATTCCCCTTTTTTTCCTCTCTATTCTATCATTTTCTTGCAATGAAAAGTTCACTAGCAAATGCATCATGTCATTCGATGAATCTCTTGTTTCAATGCACTTATCATGTCAAGAACATTTAGGTTAGCTACCCTATCTTTATATTTCTGTATAGAAATCAGATTTACATACCTCTTTGATTAAAGCATTAAAGTAGGTTTTCATTTCTAGTCATCCTTTTTGTAAATTGCAATCCTTAAAGCCCCTCTTTCTTGCAATAGTTAGATCTTCCAAATTGTTGTCCAAAAACCTGCGTTAAATCAGAAAGTTCAGTTCATTTATTTTTCAAGAACACTCTCATTTATTTTCTCAAATTACATTTTAAATAGGTTTTTATTTGTCCTTTTGTGTTATTCTATCAATCTCTTTTGAAAGTACATTTCAAATTCCCTTTTCCAAAAGTGCATTTAGGATTAGGATTTACACTTTTCATTTGAACACTTCATTAAGGCAAATTTCAAATCTCTTTTTGCACCAACACAATCAATTTCCATTCCTTTCATGCATCTAGGATTAAAGCTTTTTAATCTCTTTCCACATCAATTTTTCAAAGCATATTTCACATTCCTTTTTGTACAAATGCAATTCCCAATTTCATTTCATGCATTTAGGGTTTAGAATTTCAAATCTCTTTTTGCATTTCCTTATCAACACAATTTCAAATCTCTTTTTGTACCAAAAATCACTTTCCCATTTATTTCTTGTATCTAGATTAGATTTTCAAATTCCTTCTTGCATTTCCTTATGATCATGAATCATTTCCTTTTTACAAAAGCAAATTGCACTTTCCTTTCTTGTATTTAGCTTAGACTTCTCATTTCTTTGGCAATCACATGCTTTGTTTGGTTTGCTTGTTTACTTCATAAGCATAGATCCTAGCTTCTTTCCAAAAAGGCACATAGGACTAGCTTTATTTTTAAAACACATCTTACTTTAGCCTTTGCTTCCAAAAAGTGCATCTAGGGCTAGATTTCATTTCAAAAAGGCATTTAGTTAGATTTCTTGCTTTATACATCATCATTAGAAAACTTAAACCCACACACACACACGTGGTTTAAAACAAGTGGTGAGATTGGATTTCATCCCCAATCCATCGCTCGAGACTGGTGTGGAAGGAGTTGTACCCTCCACCATCTCACCTCCCTAGACACCTAGCAACCCCACAAGAGTGGTTTTATGGACTTCATCACTAGAAAACCCACCAATTTTGAGGCTGATCATCTAGATTTCATCACCAGAAGTAACCTTCAAAGTGGGATAAGATTAGATGCCTTTGTTCAAAAGGCTTACATAATTCATGGACACAATAACTATCGTTATTGACTAAGCCCACCCGAGGGTGAAGCAAAAGCATGGGTATACTAGTAGCAGGTCTTAGATAGTGCCACCTCTTCTCATGAGAGGATATAGTGAGCTCATTTTAGCACTTTGAGTTCTCCCCCCATAGGTTATCATTTTACTGCACCTTCCATACAGGTCACCATTCGTACATTGTGATATTGTTCTATTATGTGCATCTTTGGGTGTTGCAGGAGGTTCTATACTGATGACACTCCTGATTTTATAGAGTATTCACTCCACTACCCATGATTTTATCTAGGAAGTATCAACATAAAAACACACTCAAATGAATAAAACACTTTATTTTCTATATTTAGAACCAATTCTAGTTTCGCATTGTCTGCATGATCACAAAATGGTTTTAACACATCACACCACACAACACATTTTTTTCAGGTCTACACAACTTGTCACTATAGTTGAATCCAAACTTCATAGGGTTGTTTCAAAACCCCTTTGCACATCACATAGAAGACCTCAAACTTTAGTCTCTATGTAGTTTTGAAGCTTCATAGCATGATATACACCATCATTATATCATGCCTATTGTTACCCATAGTTGAGCATACAAGAAAGAGTCCCATATAGAGGAGGTTTCTAGCATCACTTCTATTCAATATACCCATCCTCATTCATTCATGAAGGGAAAATCCACATGCACACCTGATATTATCATGGGATTTGATTCATGTTACACACACACACAATGTATTAGAGTGAGACATCCACTTCGAGCGAAGCCCTCACCACTTCATTCAAAGAAGACCATCCACTTACTTACCCTTCATCATCGCCTAATCCATTTTCCATGTTCCATGACCATGTGATATACACTACTCTAGGACAACCCCCTCCTCTAGTCACCATAGAAGAGGAGACCCCACCTATGTCTCCTACCTTTGTGCACCCTTTCTTTTAGATCCTATCTCAATACCTGTTTGAGAATGATTCCTCACTATTAAACCATACTCACCCTTTTGTTGAATATTTTACCCCTATCGTAGGGATTATTTTGAACCCCTCTTCATCCACACTAGGAACCTAGATGCCATATTTCCAATATACACCACAACAACCCCCCTTTCAACAACCACAAGTACCACTTCCATCATCACACATTGGCTAGAAACCAACAAAATGATAAAAAAAAACTCTTAAACTTTCCAATTTCTTCCCCAATACCTTGTTTCCTTTTTCCCACCTAAAACCTTTAACAAATTTCCCCCCTCCCCTCCCTCTGCTCTTCCCCCCGGTCCCCCCTCCCCTTCACCTCCCCACTTCCTCCCTCTTCCCTCTCCCCTATTCCTCCCTCCTCCTCCCTTCTCCCCTTGCTTCTCATTCCCCTCCCTCTTTCTCCCCCTTCTTCCTCCCCCCCTCTCCTCTCCCCCTCCCGTCCTCCCCTCATCTCTCTCCTCTTCCCCCTCCTTCTTCTCCCCTTCCCTCTTTCCTCTCCTCCTCTCCCCCTCCCCCTCCCTCCTTCCCTAACTCTCACCAACTCCTCCCCCTGTCATCCTCCCCACTCTCCTTCCCCCTCTTCCTTCTCCCTTCCCCGGGGCCCCCCCCCCCCCCCCCCCCCCCCCTTGGTGGCGGCGGGGCGGGGGGTGGGGCGCGGCGCTCGGACCAGGAACCCCCCCCCCCCCCCCCCCCCCCCCCCACTGCCCCCCCTCCTCATTATCTTCCCCCCCCTCCTTCTTCTAATATTTTCCCCCTCCCCCCCCCCCCCCCCCCCCCCCCCCCCCCCCCCCAACCCCCCTTACAATGAAGGGCGGGGGCGGGCCCCCCCTCCCCCCTCCTCTACACATATCACATCCCCCCCCCCCTCATTTTTCCCCCCTCTTTTTTTTTGGGGGGGGCAAAAAATACTAAAATTTTTTATTATTTTTTTGTAAAAACTTACTAGACCATGAAATGATCTTACCTTAGTTATGCTTCTTGGAGTAGGCCATTCAATGATAGCCCTCACCTTTTCTGGGTCCATTTTTAGACCTTTGACTGAGATGAAAAATCCCAGATACACTAACTCCTTCTTCACAAAATTATACTTCTTCAAATTAATCAACAATTGCTCCTCCCTTAGCTTCTCAAAAACCCTTATGATATGCATCAGGTGCTCTTCGGGTCTGCTAAATATTAAAATGTCATCCAAATAGACAATGACAAATTTTCCTAAAAAATCCTTCAATACCTCATTCATCAGCCACATGAATGTGTTTGGTGCATTGGTTAGCCCAAATGGCATGACCAACCACTCATACAAACCCTCTATGGTATTGAAGGTTGTCTTCCACTCATATCCTTCTCTGACACGAGTCTAATGGTACCCACTCTTCAGGTCAATCTTTGAGAAGTACTTGGCTCC
Source organism: Wollemia nobilis (assembly GCA_028583015.1). Classification (NCBI taxonomy): domain Eukaryota; kingdom Viridiplantae; phylum Streptophyta; class Pinopsida; order Araucariales; family Araucariaceae; genus Wollemia; species Wollemia nobilis. Next base: position 37,116 of record JAQPPZ010007672.1, on the reverse strand, counting down.
ACTCAAACAATCCATAATGTCATCCATCCTTGGCAATGAATATCTATATTTTATGGTGATCTTATTAATAGCTTGAGAGTCTGTACACATTCTCCACTCTCCATATTTATTTGGTGTTAGTACTACAGGTACTGCACATGGACTCAAGCTCTCCCAAATCAGTCTCTTTTTTATCAACTCTTGGAATTGCCTATTTAGCTCCTCACTTTCTATAGGAGACATTCTATGGGTTGCCTTATTGGGTAAAATATATCCTGGTACCAAATATATATGGTGACTAATCTTCCTCACTGGTGGTAAACCCTCAGGCACATTATATGATATAATATCTGGAAATTATTCTAACAGACCTAAGACTTCTACTAGGGTATCTTTGCATTCTTCTTCCCTAACTCTAGGAATTAATGCATAGCACATATGCTCATGCTTCAAACCATCCAAAAACCTTCTCCCTTCAACTAAACAGATTTTGGACTACTACATACCTTTTTTTCCACCTCATTTAGGGGCTTCAGCTTATGGTGCACTCCATTATTTGTGAAGGAGTAAGTGTTGGCATGACCATCATGCACTGCACACTAATCAAACTGCCATGGCCTTCCCAACAAAAAATTGCAAGCATCCATAGGCAGGATGTCACACAGGACCTCATCAAAATAATTCCCAATATTAAATTTTACCAAGCATTGCTCGACCAGCCCTATGGTCCTTCGTCCATGCAATCCAATATGGATGTGAATGTCTCTTCCTATCTAATTGCAATTTGGTAACCATTCCTTCTGAAACTAGGTTATCTATGCTACCATTGTCTATGATAATATTACAAATCTTACCTGCACATTTACACCTTGTGTGAAATAATATCTTCCTCTGATTTGGGTCTCTCTCGTAATTTAGCAAGGCTCTCCTTGTGATTAGCACTTCTCCTATTTTTGCTTATTTAGAGTTCTTAGATTAGCACCTTCATCAATGATCGCAGCTTGGGAATTACCTTCAAGCCTTCTATTTGTCCTCTCTTGGTGCTGTGGACACTCGTATGCTCGATGTCCTTCTTTGCCACATTGGAAAAAGGTTCCACGAAATCCTCCTCTTCCAAGCCCTCATCCAGACCTTCCTCTTCCTCTTTGGTAACCATTTTTCTGATCACGGGGGCGGTAAGCATTATCTCCATTTTGGTCTTGACTACTATTAGCTTCTCCATTCTTCTTATAGTCTTAATTTTGTCCTCCATTTTTTCTTCCACTAGTTCTTCCACCATGACCTCTTCCTCTTTTCTTTCTCTCAAACCTTCTTTTTAGCTTCTCTTCAACCCTCAAGGCAAACTGGTAAGCATCCTCTTTGGTGGTCATCCTAACCAGACTTAACTCCTCTTGAATACTTTCTGTAACCCATTAATATAATGGGCTACCTTCTCCTTGTTGTCCTCGAATGGCTTATTCTAATTAAAATTTTATAAAACTCCTTTTATTCTTTGACAGACTTACTTAATTGCATCAAACCTTGCATTTTCTTTAGCAGATCCAACTCGTAGTCACTTGAAATGAACTGCCTCTTCAAATTCTCCAACATCCACTCCCATTTTGTTATCCTTTATTTTCCTCTTTTATTTCTATCTAGCTAAACTCCCTTCTACCATATGCTGGCATGACCCTTCAGCTTGGTCTTAGCAAACTTGACCCTATCAAGATCTTCAACCTTCTCATACTCAAAGTATTCTTCCAAATCATTGATCTAGTAAATCAACTCCTCTAGATCAAGATTTCTATAATACATAGAAACTCCATCTTCGGTCTCTTTACAATATGATATATGGATCTGTATAACCTAGCTTATGTAGGATCTACTACCTCTTCTTCTTCCTCAAACTAGGCCTCTTCTTCTTCAACTTCATCTTCACTACCTTCTTCTCTCCTTGGCTCAAACCCTCTACGTAGATCCTCTTGCTCGAACTTGCCTCTACAAATCTCGATCTTCCTCCCATATTTCTCCCACCACCATGATTTCTTTATGGAGGCATTATGCTCACTTATCTCACAAACCTTAACCATAGATCCTTTGCCTCACGTCGGATCTATTTACACACTCGGGAACTCCTCGTACCACTTGGTGGAGATGATGTTACACAAGAAACACCAAACAAATGATAGGGTATTTTTCCTTTGAACAAGTCGGGAGATCAAAACCTTTCATTACTTTCATGCCAAAAATAAGGATACCAGAAAAAAAATCCCCTTTACAATTTTGAAAATTCCCTCAAATACCCTGTTTTTCCTTTTTTCCACCTAAAACCATTATAATTCAAATTTCAATTTTGAGGACAACTTGTTGAGGTCATATGTTGGATTTTTTTTTTTGAAAGAGTGGCGATTCCAAATTTGACCTCTAAGACCTTCAAAAATATCTTGCAAGTTAAACTAGTTTTACAAAATTAAACCATTACAATTTTTTTCTTTTCCTTCGCATCACACATGCACTCTTCCCAAGAGTCACAACCTTCTTCTCCCTAACAACATTTATTTATAGCCTTTGGGAATTTGTCCCAACCACCTCCTCAAGTACAACCAATGTGATACCAACAACATCAACCAACCACAAAATCCCAATCTAGAGTAAACCCATTCATCACTCCACCTTCCCAAGCTCCTACTTCATGAGCTTATCCTTATTTCTCTTCATCCTTACCATATACATATCACGTAATGGGAGGGTATGCTACCCAATATGCCATTCTACTTTTGGCTACATCTACCTTCAAATTACCCCCTCATCCTCCTTTTCAAGCTCCAACTATCAGTCCTATTCCCACCTATGGATCAAGACACACAACCTATATCCATATTCCCCTAGGTTACTCCACCTAGTTTTGTTTTCCTGCATCTTATCCATCAGGACAAAGATAGGTGCCATCCTTTGAGACTTCATCTAATCTAACTCTTGCATCATCAGTCTTGATACCTCCACTAGTATCCATAGGGTCTACATTCTTTATGCCTCATCCTTCTTGGTCATTACCTCCCATGGCCCAACCATTATAGCAAGATCAGTCACAATAGATACATGTGCCACAACCGCACACCTCACAACCACAATACTATTACCCTCAACAAATGCCTATTCCACAACCCAGTGTTCCATCATTCATGAAATTATACATCATTCAATAACCACCTCACCAGGACTTGTTGCAATACTTACCTTCTTAATACTGGGAAGAACAACAACTCCAATATCTACCACACTCATATGCTCCACCCACATTTACACCTTCTCCTACACCCTTAGCACCTAAAATTCAACTTCTGCAAAATGAATTGAAGATGCTCAACCTTTGCACAACCAACTATAGACCATATAAACCAACCTATGATAAAATATACAATGAGCTAGTCCATCCATCAGTTCCAATTCCACCTTATCCCTATCGCTTTGAGATCCCAAATTTTGATAAATACAAGGGTAAGGAATATCCTAGAGAACATGTGAGAAACTACCACTCAAATTTCTACCAACTTCATAGTAGCAATCCCCTCATGTTACGTACTTTCTCCCTTTTAATTAGGGGACAAGTCTTAGATTGGTACAAAATGCTCATGCACCATATCATGTGTACCTTTGAATAGTTGGCCAAATCCTTCCTAGAACACTTTTCCATAAACATTAAAAATATATTAATTTTTAAGTTGTTTATGCCCTACAACAGGTAGACGATGAACCTATTACAAATTTTATCTTACGTTGGAGATCTATCATCCATGACCTCACCCCCAACCTTCCTACTATCGAGTTAGTGATGCTCTTCTCTAAAAGTTACCACAAACACATATCCACATATTTATAGCTTCATCAAAGTTGTACCTTTGAAGAAGCCATTACCCAATCCAGAGTTATTGAGGACATCAAGGTCTAGTTAGGCAAGATTAAGTTGAGACAGAAACCAAATTACAACTCCAATTTATGTTTCAACATAAATACACCTAACCAACCTTATCCTTGATCACCACAAGCCAACCAAGTGGAAGTTGCTACCTTAGCACCCTCACCAATCCCACTATTTCCTCCTCCATAATAGAAAATATTTCAAACCAATGCACCTACTCCTCCTAGACCTCAAAAACTTCTCAGTATGCATCCATAGGTTCCACAGTGCAACCTTACACCACTTTCCAAATTGTTACGAACCCTCTTATAGAGGTTATAGGATATAGGCCACATAATATTTCCTAAAATATGACCACTTGATCCAAATCTACCTAAGCCTCAAGGATATAACGAGCAAGCCTTTTACCAATACCACCAACAGTACAACCATAGTATCAATGCTTGTCACTCATTCCACATCCATATCCAAGATCTTATTGAGAGAGGTACCATCCAAGTCTCAAATTATCTCGTGCCACAAAATTGAAACCTAGGGATATTTCAAAACCCCTTACCTAATCATAGGGGAACTAACCCCCAAATACCTCCACCAAATCCCCAAGGGCCACCTAGGTAGGTAAATAGTGTCCAACGTGATCCCCATTCATGTGGTGTAGTGGGCATGATTAACCTTACCACTCAAAATAAATGGTATTCCTCATGCCAAACCCCACCTATTTTTTCCCCACTAGTACCATTTACATTCCCACCATCTCCTATGACTTCCAAAACCACACCTCCATTGCCACAAAATATAATTACAATCTGTAGTAGCCTTACCCACCAACTAAAAAATGCTCCCACATGCTTATCCATATTTGATCTCCTACAATAGTCTCAACCCCATCATGAGGTATTGAATGACATCCTACATTCTATTGATCTTGAGATGCATGACACAAATGCCTTCATTAAATTTGTAGGAAATATTCCACAATGCCTTTAGCCCTGCATCAGCTTTCACGATCATGAGATCACAAAACTTATAGGAGGAGGAGTATATCCTCATATCCATATCTAAGTGACCATCAACAATATTACATATAAACATGTCCTCTTTGATACAGTTCCTCCATCATTATTATCTCCATAGTAGATATACATCACCTGCATATCTCACCAACTCATTTTGCCACCCCATCGCTCAACCTATATGCATTTGATGGATCCATGCAACCTATAGTAGGATCCATTATTATACCCATTGGGTAGGTATCCTAACTATCCCCATCCTCTTTCACATCATTCAGGGTCAAATGTAGTACAACATCTTGCTTGGTTGCCCATGGATCAAGGACATGTAGTGTGTCCCCTTTATATTACACCATTGCATAAAATACGTCCACAATGGACTTATCCACTATGTTCCTACCGATGGGAATATCTTTAAATTTTACAACACTAAAAACCTACCACCCATACCTTTGTCATCCTCCACATAACTATTTCCTATTTCTTATCACTAGTCCATAGGACCATCGACATCATCTCCTACATCCTCTTATTTACCATAATCATCACCAAGGATGCACACCTTGATTTGCACCATTATAACTAGTCACTACAGTACCTAATATGGCTACCATACCATTTTTACCACCCTCCTTGTGGCCACCACCACCGTCTCAACCGTCATCATCCAAAAATACACCCACAGTATCAAGACCATCCTCATTACCTACACCACGACCTACCACTCCACCTCGCCCACATTCCTCCATGTAAACTCCTATTATTCCTACACCTCAAACACCTTCCCTTACTTTTTTCCCATGACCTAGGTCCTTCGCCTTACCTCACAGCCCAAAACTATCTCCCACTCCTCATTTCCAATTCCCACATGTGGATCACCCAATCCCAACCATGACAATTGAAAGCCACGAATGGGAGCAATGATCTTACTACCTTGATAATTAGTTGTTACATCCTTCTGCTACTACCATATGATATTTCTATGTTGCATCCTAATATTCTAACTCAGATTCACCACATGTTTCACCACAACATACACCCTCCCGCATTTCTATCTTTATGATAAATTTAGGTCTAGGTGACTACAATGTGTGCGATGCCCATGTACGTCCACCTATAGTTCAGTCCATGCATGACTTTGGCTGCCCTTCAACATTAATTTTAACCATGGAAATATCATACAATTAGGGCCTCCTAACAACCAAACTAACTTTGTGTATGTGGGATTTGATTCCTCACTCCATCATATAGCCTCTCCACCACCACAATCTAGTTTTTGTGGTACACTAGATCATATAGATAACCCTTATTTTACCTTGCACTACCTTCAGTGCTTTCATTGGTAAATATTTGGGTTAGGCCATTATGAACAAGGGTTACGTACACCCATTTATCCCCATGTGAAATTACCTACTGATAAATCTAGCCTAGGTTATCATCTAACTGTCATTCACACATTAGATAATGAGCTCTAGGACTTATCCCTACATCATTCTCCACTTCCAACACATACCTTGGAAGAGTATATCGATATGGACATGCTAGAAGACAACCCACCTCCCCATTCAACCATCACAGTTCCCTGTGACTTCTTTCAAGAAACTCCTCTTTCTAACACCACATAGTCATGTTGTGTTGAAAAATTAACAAGTCAATTTCCCACCTTATCTCTAAATGCTCATGATCCAGAGCATGACATGGTGTCTTCCCACTGTCACCAACACATTTGGCCACATTTATGCCTATACATCAACAACTCCATCGATCTTCTACTTGACCACATTCTCCACTTATTGTCCTATGCCCTCCATTGAGCCTCCTACAATGTCCACAAGTTATTGAGTCTTCATCATTAAACTCTTCATCACCTACTTTCCCTATGGTATCAGTTAATATGGTTGACATGGATCTCTTTTTCCCACTTCGATACACACATTGGAAAATTCATGATGACACACCAAATCCAAAATTTGTCGATCTCACAAATATCTCACCCATACTATCACCTCAGTATTTTCTACTTTCACCTCATGTCCTGTGTACCGCTAATGGTCCTTCACCTTCTACACCACCTCACATATCACGTGTTCATCACATGGACATCTACATAGATGATGAATACAAAATTATTGAGGCCATCGATGACATCCACCTGATTCTAGTACTAGAACAACTTCATGATGGTTCTCACATGCTAATCAAATAAACCATTGAGGTATACATTGGTGATGATCCTAGAAATCCTCACATTGTTAAAATAGTTGCTAGCCTTTCACCCGAAGAGTGAATTTTGTTCATTTATTTCCTCAAAAAGTACATAAAAGTCTCCACATGGTCTTACAAAGATATGCCAAGCCTCAAACCTACCCTCGTAGTCCACAATATCACATTAGATAAAGAGGCTAAACCTATCAAATAGAAGTTATGATGCATGCATCCGATATTAGTATTGCTAGTAAAGTCTAAACTCCAAAAGCTCTTATATGTAGACTTTATCATACCCATAGACTATCCTGAATGGGTCTCCAACATGGTTCTAGTGCCTAAACCTTCTGGTGAGGTTTGTGTCTGCACTGACTTTCATGATTTAAACAAAGTGTGTCCCAAAGACAACTTTCCTCTACCTAACATCGACTCACTAGTTGACTCCATAGTAGACCATGAGATGATTTCGCTTATGGATAGATTATCGAGGTACAACCAAATAAAAATCAACCCTACTTTATCAACATAAAACTTCATTCACAACCCCCTGGGGGAATTTTTTCTACAAGGTCATGCCCTTTGGCCTTAAAAATATTGGGGCAACCTACCAGCATGCAATGACTTACATATTTCATTATTACATGCATAAAATCATGGAATATTATGTTGATGATCTCATTGCAAATTCCAAAGAATGTTCACAAAATTTAGATGATCTTAGAAAGATCTTCAACCATTTACTAGAACATAATGTGCGTCTTAACCCAAATAAGTGTGTCTTTGGAGTTACCTTTGGCAAAATACTAGGGTTCATTATCTCCCAATGTGGCATCAAGGTAGACCCTAACAAAGTAAAGACCATCATCAAGATGCCTCCGCATAGCACCCTAAAACAATTGCACAACCTCAAGGGAAAAATGACTTCCATTCATCCATTCATAGTACAACTATCAGACAAGTACAAACCATTCAATCATCTCCTATAGAAAGGAGTTGCTTTCAAATGGGATGACAATTATCAACAAGCCTTTGATTCTATCAAAGCCTACCTCACTTATCCACCAGTTATGTCTCCTCCACACATATAGTTAACACTTATGCTATATATCTTAGCCATAGATTTTATGCTAGGCACATTATTAGCTCAAAAGAATGTGCTCGACAATGAGCAAGCTATATATTATATCAATCGTACACTATTCATCTATGAAATTCAATATGGGTACATGGAAAAACTATTCCTAGATATAGTTTTAGCCACCCAAAAAATTCACCATTATATTTTAAATCACACTACTTTTGTCATCGCTCGAGACAATCCTCTGTGATATATGATGAGAAAAAGTTACCACAACTCTCACACATATGATGGATTATTTTTAAGATTTATGTTATCTATAGTGTTCACTCAATATTAAAAAACACCCTATTTTACTTGTCTAAGCTAGAATCCAAGAACATTAACACCAAGTTCCTCAAAAGAACTTAGGGTATACTTCTTAAGATCTACTTTAAATCATCAAGTGACTCCAACAGTGGAGGGTTCACCCAATTATTCTGCCCTGAATAATCAAGTGATTCCAATAGAAGGAGTATGCTTAGGTATTATGACCTTGTTCTAAATTAGAAAATAATAAATGGAATCTTTTAATCCTAATATGCATCTATTGATGTTTTTGCTATTTCAAATGAAAACAACATACAAAATAGTAAATGAAACACCATAAAACAACATAAATCTGAATCAAATGTGAACTGCAATGAATGCATAAATGTGACTCTACTCTATATGCAATCTATATGAAAGATGTAAATACCTAAAATAAAAATAAAAAAAAAATGCAACTACTTTAAAACATAAAATGAATGTTTTCTTGTTGAATTCATTGTTAAAAAGTAGAAAAATGAAAATAAAAATGAGTTAGTGTATTAATTAGGATTATGAGGAAGCCTACGTATTTCTTCGCCACTCTTCTAAAAACTGACCAGAGTTTCCTAAATGCTATGAGGCATCTCCTAAAATCTACAAGGCATACCTTAAATGCTATAGGGCATCTACACGATCTTTGATCGGACTCTGCAACTCCTAGCAATCCTAATTTTCATGATTTTCACGTGATCAAACTTATAGAAACTAACAGGATAGAAACAAAAATAGAAATTAGTAACAAGATAAACAAAAATTAATAACCCTTTGGGGATACCACCATGATCATCATTTTGTAAATAAAAAATGAACAACATAAATATAAAGAAAAAGGTACAAAAGTATAATAATACCATATAATGCACAAAATGAATAATATTTATTAATATAGGTAGATCTCCAAGTTGTATAATGAATGTGCCCCAATATGGGGTTACAAATGATTTTGATACAATTATTATAGATAATAGGGTTTCAAAACCCTAGTTCAATGAATAATTGGTGTCTTTTTGTTCGTCCTTGATCCAAACAAGTTTGTGGGTGGGCTTGTGTATCCCTATGGGACCACCCTAGCTGCAACAACTTCCAAAAACATGGTTTCTACACCTACAAATAGAAAACAACATAAAAGAGGATAAAAGCACCTACAAGGGCTCCATAGTGTGAGGCCTTAGGAATGATAAAACCTATAAATCCTAAATACTACAATGTTGTAATATAAACAAACAATACAAAAACATAAAATGAGGCAATAAATATTTTTACCTTATCAATGCTGATTTATACTCTTGCTTCTATGTTCAAGACTTGCGTGAATTCTTGGAGGCATCTGAGGGCTTATGAATTACAAATATGCTATGGGAAACACCCTAAGGCATTCAAGGATGGCTGCAAATACTCAATAGCATTTCAAAAATGATCAAAATAATTCTAATAACTCTAGGTGGCATTCAGGGATGGAGGGAAGTGAAGCAAAACGAGATTTGGTTCACAAGGGTTTTGTAGTGGTGGAAGCAAGGGTGTGCGATGGTGACAACAAGGGAGGCAGATGATAGCAAAGTGGATAGGGTTTTTGAGTGGATGAAATGCTAGGGCACATGTAATCTCAAAAATTAGGACCTTGATTCATAAAAATAAATCATATTTTATAATTTGCCCTTGAACATATTAGGGTTTTGATGACACCAAATGGGCGACTAAGATTAAAATATGAGGAAGAGTGGAGATTAAACTTGAGCAAGTGACATGGATTGAGATGGATGGATGGATGAGATTAAGTCATGGTATATGGCTAGGATTTATTCACATAAATACATATATATTTCTTAAATATATAAATACAAATATAAAATATTAATATTTATGTATATGTTATATATATATAAATAATGGATGGCTATGATTGGAGGATACGAATGGATGATAAGTGGCTAGATTTTTTTTTCTACATGAACAAACATAATTAGTGATAGATACGCCATCAGGTATTCTTCTGGTGAAAATATAACCAATCTTTGTGAATTCCACCATGCTGTGAAGGGGATATCATGAAGATAACTAATAAATGTTGTAAAGATACCTTCTTTAGCTTCTTTAAGAAACAAGGAGAATTTATCTTTATTGCTAGTGGATAGATACTTGTATCCTTCTAGAGTATCTATTAAGTTTTGAGAGTAGTATTCTACTTCATGAAATAGTTCTTCATTATTGAAAGCATTTCTCAAGATATCATCCATGATAGATATTTCTTGCTATTTCTTAGAATTGAATTTGCAAGAATCTTTGAAGTCTACCTTATGACTCCTTATTAGGATATATGATACCTAATAGAAGTATATAAGCTTGATTTGATAAAAACATTTATTAATCCTTAGTTTTTGTAGGCTTACTTATTTCTCCGTAGTAATGAGAGTATATACTCTTAAGGCTTTTTAGGTTTTGTAGAAAGCTTATATTTTGCAAATGGATTTGCAATTTGATAAATTTTGATGCTAATATTAACAAGTTTTGTAGAATACCTTATGACTTCCTAGTATTTTTTGGATAAGATATATAGTTCTTTTGTAATTTTGGTTTATTTTTTAAGGTTTTTTTAAATATCAAAATCAACTTTTATCATCCCTTATTGATCCTATTGAACTAAGCACTTTTCCCAAATTTAAAGAGATTTTAATGTTGGATTTATTTTATCTCTTTTGAGAAGTTTTGAGACAATAATATTATAAATTTCCAACCTTTGAAATGCTTTGATAAACCTCTCTTTAATATCCCTTTAGGATTTAATTTAAGTGTATCTAATTTCCAATAAATTAATTTGATGTAGTAACCCTTATATCTCCCTAATTTTAGAAAAATTAGACCACAATAATATTTGAAAATATTTAAGATTAATCTATATTAGAAACCCTTATTAATCCTAAGTTTAATATTGCAAATAAATGAATTTAGCTTTACTAGCTAAGCAGGCGTGGGGCCTCATTTCTGGTGAATAAAATGAATGTTTAACTATCATAAAACAAAAATATCTTCAAAATATGGAATTTCTAGTGACTCGTCAATGGTTTTGAAAGCATTCTCAATGTAAGGAAACATAAAAAAGGTTTAAGATGGGCTTTAGGCAATGGTGAGAGGATAAAGATAGATGATGGGGGCTAAGGATGAACCATGAGAAATCTAACTTGCGAATAAGAGTTGAAGAATTTGAAGAAAGTCTTTGTTATGGTTGAGGGGTGGAGGGAAAATAAATATTAGGGTTTAAGGGATAAATGATCTTGAATTTTAGGCAACATTTTATCCCCATGAGACAAGGAAGAAAGTGAGGTCACTAATGGGTAGTTACTTAATGCTTAAAGCTTAGGATTTTATCCCCAAAGGACCTTGATGGGGACAGGAAGCAATGACACATCCAAAAATTCTTTGATTAACGAGTTTTTACGTGAAAGTAAGCAAAACTAAGACAAATACTGTAAATATAATTTAGATAAAATAGAAAAAAAGAGCTTGTAATTTCATAACTCTTACCACCTTCGTCCATCCCCAATTAATACAATAAAACAGTTTTTGAGGTCTACCTCTGGTAGCACGTTCTCAAATAAAATGAGTACTTTTTTTTGTTCCTCATCAATGGCAACTACCTCAGGGCTTAATTGATTAAAGTATTTTGGTTTTTTTTCTTTTTTCTTGTGAATTTTTGAAGATTTTTTTGATGTCTTTTTTATTGCTTCTTGTTTAATAGTGGTAGCCCTGTCTCATATTTCTTATCTCCTGTCTCTTTTTTTTTGGCATGATTTTATCGTGGGCTTCGTGATATGGATGTGAATATGGACATGTTGGTATGATCCTCGTTGTGTTAAGTTGGAGATAGATGTCTGGTATGAGTCTCAGGTGTGGACTGTGTCTGACTCCTTAGCTTTTGATATATTGGATTATGACTTTCCTTCTGCTTGGAGTTGTTGGATCCTCTTTTCCTTCTTCTTGGGCATTTGTGAATGTAGTTTGTCCTTTTTTTCTACTCAATCGCCTTGGCTGTATGATTTGGGGTCGGTTTCAATTTCTTGGAAATTGCTTCTTACTTTTCAAAATTTGGGTGGGTGGTTATTTATGGTTCATTGTTTTATTCTTTTGTGGATCGTTCTTTTTGTCTCTAGAAATTGCATTGTACACTTTACCACTATTTGTATGGTTTTTTGTGGCTCTATCTTTATCAGGTGTTTGTGAATCTGTTCAGCTGGTTAGGATGGGGAATCAGGGTATGTTTTCATATTGAACATGACTAAGATATTCACGGACCCATGCTGGGTCTTCTGTACAGATTGGTATGGATGTGGGTGTTCTCTCTCGTAATTGAACATCTCTGAGAAGTTATCATACTCCTTGTCTTAATAACTTGATTTGTTTTTGCACCTGTGTGGAATAGGCTTATCCTCTGTTGGTTTGTACAATCATGGTCCTCCTAATATTGTTTCTCTCCTTCTAGATGTCTAATTTAGCATCTTCCTGCCACGTGGGGACCATTGTTTTTGTTCACTCTCTGGGTGGGACACTCTGCGTGTCTCTCCTGTGGACGGTTCCCCACTTCTTCCATACCGATCGTATTCCTCTTGGGTAGCCATTGTTCGACTTGCGTTTGGGTTCTTTTCTGTCCGGTTCTTTGCTTTTCTCTTTCTTTTCATTCTTGGCCTCTTGCTTGCCTGTTGGTCTTCTTGAGCATGGATCCTCATGGTGCTCACCCAACAGCTCTTTCTTGGCTGGTCCCTATTGGCACCTTCCTTGTTGTCACGGGTTGTGGGTTTTTAATTCTGTATATTCTTGGTTATCTGTCTCAAACGTGGTCCAACTCTACTGTGCCTTCACCTCGCCCTTGTTTTCCTGCGCTTTCTCTTCCACATATTGGCTGACTTTTGGTTGGCAATGCCGAGTCACTCCTTAGACTTCGCGACACGCCTTGGTCAAGTTCTTGTGGAACTTTGGCTCTAACTGGTGGCTTGGTCTGCTTGGGCTGCTTCTTCTCTAACTGTCATACTACTGTCTCTCTGTGGTCCTGCGTTCTCTTGGGGCTGCTGAAGCCATTCTTGCATGTCTCACCAATGGGGTTTTTCTGGAGGTTCTATCTTGAGCCTTCACAAATCGGTGCTCACGTCCCGATCGTCACACACTCAGGAACTTTCGGCTCTGATACCACTAACGGTGACGAGGATAGCCAAATGCACATCAATTCCAAAAAAAATTCCTTTCGATTAATCCGAGTTTATTTACGTGAACAGAGTTACAGCCCGAAGTCAAAAACACCCGTAAATGCACAAAATATCTTGATTAAATTTGTTACATTTACATTAACTGATAAAACAGCCCACAGGCATACAAAAAAACCAAAGCTTGTCTGGTAATTTTCCCACAGCACACTCTTTGTTCCCCCACCTTCCAGTCCACCATCCCCAATTAATACAATAAAACAAGTTTTTGTCGAGGTCTCGACCCTTTAGCAGTTAATGCCCACCAGCGTGAATTCCTCAAATTCAAAATGAAAGTCTGCTTCTTCTGCAATTTTTTGAATTTCCCTCCATCAATGGCCAACTGCCCTGATTCGTTGAGGAAGCTTACATTAAAGACGCCCCCTTGCCCTGCAAACGCCGTTTTGGTCAGACTGTTCCTCTGCACCACTGTCTCTTCTCATACTATCTATGGCCTGCGACTGTCACCTTGTCAGAAAATTTCCTTAAGATAGTCATCCCTATTTAATACACGTGGCCGTCCTCTCTATTTTAATATACATGGCCTTCATATTTGTTTAATACACATGGTAGCCCCGTGTCCTTCATCTTTGCTTAATACACGTGGCAGCCCCGTGTCTACTTCGGCCCGTCTTCTTCTTGGCCGTGATATTTTAATCCATGTGGCAGCCTTCAACTGGTCGCGATATCATGACATGTCATGGTATCGCGACCCCCCACACCCTTATGCCTCAGCTGCCTTCAATCGGTCGCGATATCGCGACATGTCACGATATCGCGACATGTCACGATATCGCTCACGATATCATGACATGTCGCATATCACGACATGTCACGGTATCATGACCCCCATGCCTCAACTGGTCACGATATCGTGACATGTCGCGATATCGCGACATGTCATGGTATCACGACCCCCATGCCCTGTGCCTTAGCTTTTATAAAATTGTTGTGATATCGCGATGTCGTGATATCACGACGTCGTGATATCGTGACCATTTCTCCCCTTGCCTTCTGCCATGCCTTTGGAGTCACGATTTCACATGTCGCAAAATCGCGACATGTCACGTTTTGTGACATGTCACGAAATCGTGACATGTCATGATTTCGTGACTCCCATGCCCTTCTGCCCTTGCCTTGCCTTCGGAGCTGCGATTTCATGACATGTCATGAAATTGTGACATGTCACAATTTCGTGGCTCCCCTGCCTTTGTCTTTTGTCTTCTGCCCTCTGCCATCTGCCTAAATAGCATCACGATATCATGACGTCACGATATCGTGAAATCGCGATATCGTGACGTAAAATCCCCTTCGAACCTATGTCGCAAAAACATCATGACATTGCGACATCGCGATATCATGAAAAAAACTCCCCTTCACCACACTACAGCTTTTGGGGTCACGATTTTGCGACCCCCTCCCCAAATTTTGCCTTGGAAACAAAAACTTGCTTTACTGAACTTAAACTTCCCCCCTGTTTTTCAAAACTTTTGCGAGGTTGTTCTGTTGCCGTCGGATGCTCCTGCATCAGACCTAGTTTGGATAAAAAATTTAATTCCAAAAATTATAGTATTTTCATGGTTGTTTATCCAAGGAAGAATTATAACCATTGATAATAGATGCGTAAAGGTATTTGTATCACTAATCACTGTTATCTGTGTAGGGATACTTGGGAGACCATTTATCACATTTTCCTTGAGTTCCCTTTTCCTTGAATGTCCTAAGTGGGGTTTTTTAGGCCTTCAATATTTCCTGGGTTAAACTAGCCATGGTACCTAATTTGTTTGTCCAATGGCCTTACCCATTTTCAAGCCAAAGACTTAGATACATGTGGAAAATTTGTCTCAATCACTATCTTTGGTAGGTGTGGTTAGAAAGGAACCATAGAGTCTTTAATGTATCCATTATCATGAAACTATCATTGTCAGGATCCTATCCTTTGCCAATGAGAATGTGAACCTTATCCCTTTTGATATCCATAAACCTCATATGTAGGAGACCACGATTGATCATTCTTTAAGCTTAACCTTGTTAGATGAGTCTATGCCTAGGGTAGTCAACCCCATAACCAGTGTTAAGTGGTCCCCACCTCCTATGGGTTCGTTTAAGCTTAATTTTGATGGAGAGGCTAAGGATAATCCTGGAAGAGCAGGCATTGGTGATATTTTGTGAGATCATAATGGTAATATGATGCTTGGATTTTTTGAATATTTGGGAACAAGGACGAACAAAGAAGCTGAAGATAGAGCTATGTGGAGAGGCCTTCAAATGACTCAAGAATTAGAAGGCAATTTGATCGTATAAGGATACTCTATGCATGTTATAAATCTCCTCAATAATTAGAAAACACCTCCTTGGAGGATTAAAACAATTATTGAAGAGGCTAGGATCCTTTTCCAGGGAATACAAGACATAAAAGCCCAACATGTCTTTAGGGAAGCTAAAAAAGTTGTTGATAAGCTGTCCAATTTGGGTGTCGATGGTGATGGACTTTTCAAATGGGAACACAGTGTCTCGAGTGAAGTAGAGGAGATTATTCAACAAGAATTCCAAGAATGATAGTCAAATTTACCAACAAGGAAGGCACTGTAATTTCGAAGGCTATGAGTATTCCTGTCTCTTTTTGAAATGGACTCACAATAAAAATTATCCCATATGTCAATCTTGGTGGTGCTTCTTGGAAATACCACAAAGACTAATGGGGACAGTCACATGTTAGATAACATGGCTCCTAGTCATCTTAGTAATTTGAGGTTAGTTGATAATCACAGGGTAGGAAAGAAACGACAATATAATACTTTGAACCAGAGCCATGTGGACCACCAGATAGCCACTACCATAAATCTAGCCAACAGGTTCACTTCTCCAAGGCTGATTGGCCAAGACTGGATGTGGTCCCAAAGCATGTCATATATGAAATAAAGAAATTTCCAAAGAATTATTAAGAGTAACTATCCACTTGCTTGGAGTTTTCCTCGTTCTCCTATGTGTGTCCTTTGATTTTTGTTTCTCCACTATTTCAAGGAAGGGATCTATGTTTGTTTCTTTTTTTGTAATTATGATGCATGTGTGATTTCTTGGGGTATACCAAAAATGTTGTATGGGATGTTTTTTTTTTATAACAGGCTATGTGCCTTAGCGGATGTAATGGCTTTGGCGACATGTAGATTTTACATATATAGGATCCTTAGTAAGGATATGTTCATCAACAGCCCTGGGCTGATTTTTGTAAAAGGTTTTGGGTCAACCTATAAAACTTGGTATTAATGCTATAGTATCTTATCTACCAAAAAAATATATATTACAAATATTATAGTAGCTTTATAAATTATTACCTTTAAGGTATTGCTCTCAATATGATTAAATTCCTCTAAGTTTAACCTTATAACTCCCAAGAAATGAAAGCACATAAAAATGGGAATAAACCTTATCTTATATTCAAGCAATAATTGGTGCTAATTTTAGATGTGAAAGGCTACAATATTGATGTCACTGCTTTGATTATACCCTCCAATGGAGCTACTTGGAACCTAGCTTGTATTTAATGTTCCAAATATGGCACCCTTTTTGCTCAAAATATTGCTCTCAGAGTATTGAAGGCTCTACTACCTTCTTTATACATTGTAATTTGACCCTGTGCTATAGATCCTAAAGTTTAATGTGGAAACGTAAATGTTATCCTCTGAATGTTGGTCATTGATGCCCTTAAAATGGAAGAGAATATTGAATGAATTTCCAAGTGGCACATCCATTTTATTCTTGAGCACTTGAGGAGTATACGGTGCTAGAAGACGCTCATTAAGTAAATCATTTCTTGATCCTTTGATTAACACATGGAAGTTATGTTCTTTAGCATAGCGCTTGTTTTATTCATGGAAAATTGTATCTCATACACTTAATGCACCATACTATATCTCATAACTCCTTTATTTATGAATATGAGCACTCACGAGAGGAGCATTGGGATTTTACATCAAGTGATAAATATCACTTCCTCCTTGTGCATGTACATATTCTCTTTTACTACTTCAATGGATCCTTTGGAGGTATTTTAACCCTATAAATCCCTAAATCCTCTTTCGTTCAATTGCAGTGTTTTTTGGCTAGGATGTGGAGCAACGATTTGGAGTCTTGAGCATCAATTTTGAGCAATGCAAATGTGGAGTTTTAATCACTCCAATGGTGCTTTAATATTATTTTCTCACCTTTTATACATTCTTATTTTTTCAGAAAATTTTGCTCTTGAATAACGTCGTTTCTCCCTTTGCTTTGCTCCTTATATTTTGTAGGTTCAATCATCCAAGATGTGAGAAGAATGAGACCATAAGAGTGGCTCCTTTTGCTATGCTTGGATAAACACTAGAATTTGGCCACCTTTAGCTAGTTTTTCTAGTGAAAATTATGCCTTTAAGGGACCTTAAAATTTGCCTTCTTTCCCTATATAAACTAGATTATGATAGTGCAATGCAATGTAATATTTTATATATAAAAAATCCTTTATTGCACCTTATTTTTCACTCCTTATTTGGGGTCTAAATTTATGGTTTAGTGGCAGAATTTTGAATGCAATGTAGGGGTTTTGAGGTTGTCTCTTTGTTTAGACACCTTAATATTTTTGCTTAGATATTTTACAAATGAATCCAAGCTTGTAACCACTTGATAGAATCTCCCTTTTTTTTTGCACTATTTCTTTGTAACATAAACCTTATAGTGCTTTGAATTTGAGACTCATCAAGTCTCGATTTGAGGCTTCCTTTGTTGATATTCGGTGGCTAATTTATTCTCCAACACTTGGAGGATTGATCTGATTTGGTGGTTTCTCTTGGCGACTTAATATTGCAGATTTATGTACACTAACAGTGTCTTTAGACACTTTGAAAATTTCTGATTTTGTGCCCTTCTCATGAACACAAACCACAATATTTTTGAGACAAATAGATTAGTGCAAACTTATCTAATAATATTTCACTATTAATGCACTAAAAATTTCACCTTATCACTCCAATCAACTCTCAAAATAATGCACTTAATCAATTTACTCCAAATTAATAAAGAATAATTTGAAATGAATCTTCAAGAATTATTATGCAATTTCCTTATAAGAAAGATAGGAGGAGATAGTCTTATTTTTATTTCCAAAGTAGATGATAGGTAGTTGTAGATAGTTGTAATTATGAAATCTAATCAAAATATAATGTGAAAATGAACCTTAAAAGAACCTTTCTTTTTGCACTTTTGAAGACTATAATTCAAATCTCCTTTTTGAAACTATAATCCAAATTAAGGTGCTTTAACAAATCTGATAAGTAATCCAATTAATAAATTTACATTCACCAATAGTTGCTTATATTTTTTCTAAAATAGTGTGTAGCTATTTTGCCACTTCTGTAGAGGATGTAGATCTTGGTGTCTAGGATCACCAAGTTGCTACCTTGAGTAATATCTTGTAGCTCTTTGTAGGTTGTTTTGAATAGCTCCTTCTTCACCAAAAAATGATCTCAAAATTTCTTTCATGAACCTAAGATTTGGTGGCTTGTTCTCCTCTTGTGGTATCCTCCTTGTACTGTAGATTTGGAGAATATTGTGTCTCTTAAGTAGTTCCCTCTTGCTATGAGAGGTAATATTAAAATATCCTAGATCTGGTGAGCTTATTCTATCTTCAAGTCTTCTTGTCAAATTTTGACTTCAAGCAAGATATTCTTCTCAAGATTTTGAATATATTGAGGTATTTACTAGATTCTTATTCTACTCAAATTTGGCACTCCTTGCCAAATTCTCCTTCTCTTTGGCTTGTTTTCAGATGGTGAGAATTATCCCAAGTCCTTCACTATTAAGGGCTTCGCCTTGGTAGTCGATTTCTCCAGTGAGATATCCTTTTATGATTTCTTTAGTAGGGCTCTCTTATAATTTTAATGGATGCTCGTTGAGACCTTGCCAAGGCCTTTGATATTGCAACTTCTTTTGGTATTTCTTAAGACCTTATATTCAACCTTCTACTTTTGGAAGTGTTGGTGGTGAGACCTTCTCCTATATATTTGATTCTACTGCTTTTGGATTTGAGCAAGACTCTCCTAGTCCTTTTCTTCTTCCAATTTTGGAATTTCTTCAATGATATATCCTCTTTGTATCTTTTTCTTTAGGTTTTGGATTGATTCTAAAGAAGATAATCTTCCTAAATTTATTGTAGGAATATTTCCCAACTCACTAAATATCCTTTTCTTGCAACAAAGTATTAGTACTAAAATTTGCTTTTGAATTAGATACTCACTTCTAGAATCTTCTTTAGGATCAATGCTACCATGGCCTTTTTTGGTATCAAGGCTTATGTGGCCTTTTCTTCAATATCAAGGCTTTAGTGGCCTTTTCTTCAATATCAAGGCTTATGTGGTCTTTTCTTCAATATCAAGGCTTCTATGGCCTTTTCTTCAATATCAAGGCTTATGTGGTCTTTTCTTCAATATCAAGGCTTCTGTGACATTTTCTTCTAGATCAAGGCTTCTATGGTATTTTCTTCTAGAGAAGGCTATAATGGTATTTTATTTTGGATCAAGGCTTCTATGGCCAATTTATTTTTGTGAATTTTTTAATCTAGAAATGGAGATATTTTATCTCCTTACTTCACCATGATTCTTTTCTAGAAGTATCTTATGTAGTATTCTCCTCTTGCAAGAACTAATATTTGCACTATGAAGGCACTTCGACCTTTAGGCATTGAATTTGAAACATCCTAGCTTTCTATTGTAGTAGGTGTCCCAATCATATAAGGATTTATTCCTTACAATAAAAAAAAACTTCAGATAAATTTTTTGAGATTTCTTAGATGAGCTTCACTAGTTTATTCATCAAACTAGTGGATCAAATACCAAGTTCTAGTCTTCATGATTTTTTTGTAACTTTGTGGAAATATGCTAGCCATATGCAATCTCGGTATTTATAAAACTAAGATTTCTTTTAGTCCTCACTTGTGGTTCTCCCTAATTCTACCACCTAGACTCTTTTAAGAGTTTTTTACAGTGACCAATCCAACGGTGCATCAAGTCAACAAAAAACTTAGGATCAATGAAAATGGTGGTTTTCCTATTGATATACTATAGCTTGATCTACCATAGCTCTGATACCACTATTCGGTTTTGATATAGTATGTAATGGGAGATAGAATTCTTAATATGCAAAATAATAAATGATGAAAATAAATACAAAGTAGTTATGGAGGAAATGAACACTCCAGGACCTAATCTACTACTCACTAATGAGCTCTAAGCTCATAGATAACTCAATCTATACACTACACTACACTACTACACTCTACTACACTACTTTTTTATGCACTAATTTCTATGGCCCTTTATATAGGAAGATAGGTTCCTTGGCCAACACTGTACAAGGGACACCTTACACATATACAACTTGTACATTGACACTTGTGCATTTATTACATTGCATGAATTAAATAGATAACTTACCCCTAAAGTAATCTAATGTCCTAAGTATGTACCAAGGAAGGTACATTTACATGACCCAAATGATATAATATAAAATATTTCTAATAGTTTGGTGCTTATGTTGAGAAGAATGTAACCATAAAATATGTTTATAATATGAAGTAAGGTAAAGAGGATTTTTTTTTTCAAAATTCTTGTCTCATTGGAGGATTCTAGTTGGACGTTTGAGATGTACTCTATCTCCTTGAGATATTCTTGATATATTTATTAGTAATTTGCAAGAACAACTATCTTATGCACTAGAAAATACCACTATCACATATTTTTACCAAGCAATTGAGTTGGCAATAAAAATGGAACATGCTCTTAATAGAAGAGGACAACTTAAAGTGAAAGAAGATAAAGCCCCTAAGAATTAGTATAAGAATAAACATGTGGTAGGAGATGGTGTAATAAATAGTAGACCTATTAATAGTATTGTTAACAACCTATAAAATATGATACTTCAAAAACCTCCATAAAGAAATTTCACAAGACTTAGCATGCCTATGGAAGTGGTCTTAAAGTATCTTTTGGAAGCTAATATGATTGAGTTACCTCCCATAAGTCAACATGACTCTATAGTAAATTGGTATAAGGTTGGTCAACATTGTGCATATCATAGGGTAGAACACTAGATAAATTCTTGTAAAAAGTTGAAATATGTGGTTCAAGATCTAATTGATGTAGAATGCCTTGTTATAGAAGACTCTCATTCGAAGAATCAATCTCCTACTCAACAAGGACCTATGACTAATAAATAAAATGGATGAAAGGTAGATAATAAAGTATATTATAAGAATGTACCACATACCTATTGTAATATGGTTGGTATGATAATAGCTACTCAAGAGCAGTAGGTGCAGAATCGATAGATCCAATAGTCTCAACAAGAAATAAGTTCTTCAGCTAAAATTTCTCTCTTAGAACTTTTACAAACTTCTCCTACTCATGGAGAGGTCTTGTTGAATTTTCTAAGACAACAATTTATCTCTATAGACATTTCCTCTAGTGCTAAGTCAATGTTGTAAGCTCTCTTGGGATACATCATCTCACATTCTTGAATGATGATATTTTTTCCTCTAACCTACATAGGTATTCTTCTCTCTATATTATTGCATTTATTAGGGAAACCTTTATCAAGAGGGTTTTGATTGATAATGGTTCTTCCCTTAATTTATGCACAAATCAATTTTTCTAAGAGTTTGGATTATTAGATGAAGATATAACTAAATCTAATGATGTCATTAAAACTTTCAACAATGAGTCCCAAGAATCTTGTGGTAATATTTCCTTCCCACTTAAGGTTGGACATAATATTTTGGATACATTGTTCTATGTGGTGTCTTGAATTACATATTTCAACCTTCTTCTTAGACATATTTGAATTCATGCAATGAAGACCATCCCTTCTACTTTTCATCAATGTTTGAAATTCGAATTTAAAAATCAATATATCACCATTTTGGGTGATCCTCATCCATTTGAATATTTCTCACCAGAAGAGCAAGCCCAATTTAATTTATAAGATTCCTCATATCATATAACTAAGTAATAAAAAAATATAAATGTGAGAGATAAATCATCAATCAAAATATCATCACAATATCAAGATAATTCTTCTCATCAGGATCCTCTTCTAGATGAATCTCATCAAGCTTTGGAGTGGAGTTTTGAGGATGAAGGGTCACCCTCTTCCTCTCTATTGGTTGCAATCCCAAAATAGTATGTCTAATATGAGGATATACCTTAGAATGCCATCTAATTTTATGGGTCTATCCCTTGTATTGTGCAAGTTGAGTCTTCTAGTTCTCAAGAGGACTTTGGTTCCTTAGAATGCCATCTTTATTTCCTTTGGAGTTGGAATAATGATCGAGAATTTATTATCATTAGAAAACTCTAGGAGCTTGCATCACTTGGTTCTTGTATTATCCCATTAGATTTTTTGACCATCGAAGATGCCCCATATAAGTCATGGTATACCAACATATTTAATTTTCTTAAGGATGGATCGTTGTCTAATGGTTTAGCCCACAATTAGCGTAATATTTTGCATAAAAAGAGCATTCTTATTTGGTAGAATTGGAAATACTTTGTATAAATTTTATTTTTAAGGCATCCTCTTATGATTTATTAACTCCAATGAAGCCCAAATTACTCTTAGTGAGGCTCATGAAGGCTCATGTGGAGGCCATTTTAGCAGCAATGCTATTACCAAGAAGTTCCTATGGATGGGGTACTGTTGGCCTTCCATGGAGAAATATACATGTGATCATGTCTAATATTGTGACAAGTTTCAGCAACATGACAACCTTGTCCATGCTCCTTAGCTCCATGCAAGTACTTGGGCTTTAAGTTTAAGAACTTGATATGTTTGATAAGATTCTAAGGTCACTTCCAAAAAGGTTTAGTGAGAAGATTTCAGCTATAGAAGAGTCAAAAGATATTTATCATTTGATAAGAGATGAATTACATGGAATTATCATAGCATTTGAGATAAGAATAAAAGAGGAACCTATTATCCAGAAATATGTAGCATTTAAAGCCACTAAGAAGACTAAGGGTGAGAATTCAGATTCAAGCAATGAGCTATCCAATGATGAAGAAGCCAATTATGATAGAAGGAATAAGGACTCAAGAAAATATAAATGTACAAAATTAGTTAGATGTTTTAAATGTGGAAAATATGGTCACTATGCATCTGATTATCTAGAAGCTCGAAATAGAAATGGTGATGAGAAACAAGATCATAAGAACAGGGATGCAAAAGGGCATAGGTACCAAAAGAAAAATAGTGATGGATAAGGTACACAAGGGAAGAAGTTTTTCCAAAGTCACAAGAAGAGTTTTTATGCAGATAAGACAAGTAAGTACTCAAATTATAGTAATGATGGTTCCTCAGATAATGATAGAGATGAAGTTTTATTTCTATCAAAATAAAAAGAAGTGGTTAGGAAAAGAACAACAATAATCCTAAAATATTTTAGATGTGGTAACTTTGGTTATCTTGAGGATAGTTGTACAAAGAGTGGATTCAGTTTTAGTTATGATGAATATGAAGATACACTTTAAGGACTAGAAGAGAATATTCTTATGGCACTAGAAGAAGAAGCAGGTGATCCTAAAGAAGACAAGTCAAAAAAGAATGAAGATATTTTCAAAGGTAAACAAATAGAGGAAGAATTAGAGAAGGGAGAAGTTGATATTGAGGGAGAAATTATTCATGCTCTTGATGCATTAAATAAGGTAAGAAAGCAAAACTCCCAACTTAAGCTTCAATTTCAATAAGATGAAGATAAAGGAAAGTTTAAAGAGGATCTAAATAAGTCAATGGCTAAGACAAGGAAGTTCAAAGATAGGTTAGAAGCAAAGGTCTTAGAATATGAAAGGTTGGAGCATGAAGTAGATTCACTAAGGAAGGAAGTGAAAGAGTCCAAGGATAGGTTACATAGGTTTGGGAGAAGCTCAAAGAAATTGGATAAGATTATCAAGACACAAAAACCTACATCAAGTAAAACAGGTCTTGGTTTTGAACATGTACAAAAGAAACAAAAAGAGGAGTCAAACTCAAGTTTTGAAGAAGAAGAAACTTCCAAATAAGAGAGTGTAATAGAAATTGAGACTTCTAAGGATGAGTTAGACAACAAAAAATTTAGTAAGGAAATCAAAAATGCACAAATGAGAAATAGGTGGAACATGAACCAACATAGGGTAAAAGAGACTAAAAGACCAATGAGGTCAAGTTAAGGGAATTTCAATGGATGATGCTTCTCATGTCACAGGTTTGGGCACAAAGCTTATCAGTGTAGGACACACAAAATACAGGAATATGGGAGCTTCAAAAATAGACAACTATTTCAAGGGTATTGCTACTCTTGTAATTAGTTTGGTCACAAGGCAATGAATTGCAAGATTCATGATAGGAATAGTTGTGGCTTCACCAGGAGAAATCCCAAGATATTTACACCTCCAAGGAATAATAAGGCTAAGTGTTATAAGTGCAATAATGATGGACATACAACAAAGTGGTGTAGAGTAGAAATTCTAGAGACAAGAAAAAATAGAAATAGTCAAAGGAATTAGAAGGATCAGATGAGGAGGAAAGTGGACAAAGGAAAATATCAGTGCATGTTGGGAGTAGAAATACTCCTACCCCAGAATTAACCACCTCAAGAGGAGGTGCGGGAGGGGATAAGCTAAGAGTCTCATTCTTAGATCTAAGCCCCAAAGGTGACCCTTTTCCATTGATGACAAAGGGGGAGAGATTTGAGTTAGGGGGAGAAAATTTAGTCAGGAGGAGCAATTTCTTAGGGAGAGCATAACAGAAAAAGGTAAAAGGAATGGTAAAATAAAATTGGGTTTCCATCAATGACAAAGGGGGAGATTGTTTGAAATATAAGCAAGATTTGTTGTCATTGACGTCAAAAGATAGTTTCAGTGAGCAGTGCAAGAAGGACTTCAAGATTCAGTTTCAAAAATAAGAAGGTGATTAGATAAGGTCTACAAGAGAATTTAGAAGGCCCAAGAAAAATAATATTATAATATTTTATTATAATATTAAATGTCTAATGGAAAGACTTAAGGAAATTAAATTAATTATAATAATTTCATTAATTTTTTTTTCATGGTGGTCGGGCTCGGGCGTCCCCGGGTCACCACACGGATCTTCACATAGTCACCTCTAACCTCGATTTTTAACCTTTTATGCCGAAAACACCGGAGGGGTTCACGGTGAGCCGATTTGAAATGTGGACCTTTGCCCCCCTTATGGGGTTTGGATGAACCAATTGGTCTACACCTCAGACCTATAATAATTTCATTATAAATTAATTTGCAATTTATTTTAATTAACCCTATGGTTATTAAATTAATTCTAATGTAATTATATAATTTTATTATTAATTAAATTATAATATAATTTAATTTACCCTAAACTAAAGTTAGGGTTGCAAGGCAAAAGACATGCACTGATGTCATAAAGAAAATCCCTCCATCGACGTCCAAAAACAATGGTGGCATAATGGTATAAATACCATATGCCTTAGTGGAAAATATCCTACCTTCGTTCAAATTAAAAAAAGGCATGCAATTAATGTGATTCATGTGATTTTGTGCAAAGAAGAAGACAAAATGTTTTTTTCTTGTATCTGCCAATGAAGGAGTAAATTCGGTAAGGTTCTAAGCCTCATATCCATCCAACAACTTGGTCTGGTGGCAAACGGTTGTGAGATACGGATTTGGAAGTGGGAGGACCCGTGATTGAATCTCAGTGGTAGTGGTTGTAAGTTTTTTGCTTGGGCACCAAAGGAAGTAGCAAAATATTTTTGTTTAGGCACCAAGAAGGGAGGAGATAAAGAGCACATGGTGCTCTTTTCTCCCAAGGTGAGTGCCTAGCTCACACAAAGGTTGGAGCTGCGGTGAGAGCACTAGTGGAAGTGCACTATGGGTTCGATTCCCACCAAGGGTAAAAGGTATTTAAATTTTTCAAATTTAATTTTGTCCTAAGGTTGTTTTGACATAAGGTTTTTAGGGAGATATAAGGGCTATGGAAATTGATTTTTATATTGTGATTTTTTGGGTAATTAGAATATTGAATGGAATGATAAGGTATTAGATGGTTTTCAATGTTATTTCAAAATAAAGTTTTATTTTGTTTAATATTTGAAAGGATTAATAAGGTTAATTATATTTTCATGTTGTGAATGGTGAAAATAATTTGTGAGGAAATTATTGATTAAATTTTAAGAAGATTTTACTACCTAACCCTTAAAGTTGGAAAAGAGAATAATTGTGATTGAGATAGGTTTTTAAGGGCACTTATTCATAAAAAAAAGGTATGGGAATATCTTCCTTGTGAGATATTATTTAATGTTGTGAATGCTAAGTTGGAGTGAAAAGGATTGTTTGGTAGGCATTGTTGACTTTGGTTTTGTATTAATGCTTCAAGGTTTTACGAAATAAATATTGAAGATAGAAACTTTGTTTGATAAGCAATGTTGTAAATATTGGATGAACCTTCATATGCATGATTAGGATTTATGCAAGAACATGAGTATCATCGTTATGTTAAGTTATGAACTATCTTGAACTAGGGTTTGTACAAGAATATGAGTATCATTGTTATGTGAGGTTGTGAACTATCTTGAACTAGAGTTTGTGAAAGAACATGAATATCATTGTTATGTGAGATTGGTTGATAAGCATTGTTGGAAATATTTGAGTAAGTGTTCATATGCTTGGACTAGGGTTTGTAATCAAGGATTATTTAATTGAGTGATTGATTGAGTGGAGTTGATTGAGCCTAGTCAAATGGAAGTGTTGAAGTGATAGTTCTAATTTTGTGAAACAAATTATTCTATATTATAATTTGATTTGAAAAAGAGATTGAAAGTAATTGAGCATTGTGATGAGTGTGAAGCATATTGAGTCTCTAAAAATTCTATAAATGATTTTGTGAGATTGTACAAGTGCTAGTTAGGACTTGTTGAGTAGATTTGAGGCAATTCTTGATGACGACTTGTGGATAGATTAGTGTGAGCTTTTGTGGAAGCTTACAATGCAGATTTGAGACAAGTTTTTGAGAAGACTTGTGAGCAGAGTTGATTGATTGAATTGTTCAAACCTTAGGTTAAGGTTTGGGGCAGATCTAGCAAAGTTGATTTGAGATTGAGAAGATTTGTGCTAGATTGAAGGATTGTGTTTAGTGTAGATTTGAGGAAATAGGTTGAATAGATTTGTGCTAGACTAAAGGACTATATTTAGTGCATATTTGAGGACAGTGATTGAGTATATTTGTGCTAGACTGAAGTATTGTATTTAGTGCATATTAGAGGATAGATATTGAGTAAATTTGTGCTAGACAAAAGGACTATGTTTTGTGTAGATCAGAGGATAGAGATTGAGTATATTTGTGCTAGACCGAAGGACTGTGCTTAATGCAGATTTGAGACAATGTTGAGAGTAAGCTTTGGAGGTTACAAAGTATAGAGGATGAAAATATCTAGTGGATAGAGGTCCATTAGCTAGGGTAGTGAAGACACATCTTCTATGTGAGAACAAGAGTCTTCAATGGATAGAGATCCATAATCCAATGCAGTGGAGGTAGCATTTATTCTAGAATATCATCAACCAAAGCTAAGGAGAAAGAGTTCTCCTATGAATAGAGATCCACAAACTTGATTAGGGGATTGGTGTCTCCTTTGGATAGAGGTCCATAAATATTGTAATAGGGAAAGGATTCCCAAGAGATTTGTTGGGAAAATTTTAGTGAAATATTTTCTCCATGGAGTAGCCCACATTGGGTGAACCATGTTAAATTGGTGTCTCTATTGTTTTTGGTTATTTGTGAATTTATTTGATTACTACTTTTGATATTTCTATTGATACATTGCATAATATTGATTGGGAAAGAAAAGTAAAAGGTGATATTATACTTTTCACCCCCCTCTCAGTATAAGTGTGTGTTACTTAATTGGTATCAAAGCGAGTTCCTTTGGAAGAGTTTAACATCTTGAAGAAAAATTTTACAAGAACACAGATGGATTCTCAGAGTGGATCCTCAAGAAATTCAGCACCATTGTTTGATGGGAATAATTATACTCTATGGAGCACAAGGTTGAAGTTTCATATAATGGCACTTGGAAATGAAGTATGGGAAGCAATTGAAAATGGATACACACCACCAGAAACTCCACCTATAGATAAATACAATAATATTCTACTTCATTATAATTCAATATCAATGAAACTCCATGTTTGGAAGTGAAGTGACTCAGTTTTTGAGCTAGAAATATGATTGTTATCTCTGGTAACAAGTCCTCTGAAATTCAAAATTTTGAAGGCGGGAAAGACCAAATTCAAATTTTTGGAAGGAAGGAAGCTAATGCTGCTGGTGCCTCTCCTAATTTTATCCTCAATCCTTCTTCCTCTGAGCCTTTGGTCGACTTTTCTCAAGCTTCGGAGAAGCCTGCTCAAGTTTCTTTCTCGAGCCCTTTGCTAGGAATCTCTGTTCCCGGAGGTAGTTTTGGTGTCTCCTCTGGGAGAAAGGATTCTGTAAATTCGCTACCTTCCTCCATTGGTGGGCCTCTTTCTACCTCTGAGTGTGTTCCCTATCATTGGGCTGATGATGTTCCTCCTAGCTGGGTTGAAGGGGTCTCCAAACCTTCCTTTGCCAAAATATTGGGTTGCCCTTCTCCCTCCTTGGATGCTTCCAATCCTCCTTTTGAGGTTTTGGGTAACAAGGTCATAATCCCTACCAGTATTGTTGAACAATTCATTGCTGAGGAATCTGTTTCCCTCATTGGAAAAGTTGTGGGTGGCAACCCTAGCCTTGATGTCATTAGGCATTGGGCTGCCCCAAGATGGAAGGCTAAAGGTTCCCTCCATATTGTTGGCCTTTCCAAGGGGTTTTTTGGTATCAGGCTTAATGCCAAAGAAGACACTGACTTTATCCTTTCTGGAGGGCCTTGGTTCCTTGGAACTAAAAGTATTTTCTTGAGAAAATGGTCACCTGATTTTGACCCTAAAACCCAAAGTATAAACTTTGCTCCTATTTGGGTCAGGCTTCCCAATCTCCCTTGGCACCTTTGGTGGGAATCTGTCTTCAAATCTATTGCTTCCATGATTGGTGACCTCCTTCTCATTGACAAGGTCACTCTTTCAAGATCAAGAATGCATGTTGCCCACTTGTGTATCAATGCTAACCTTGCTTCTACCTTACCTACCTTTGTGGAGCTGGAGTGTGGGTCTAGCCTCTTTAAGTAGGCCATTGAATATGAAAATAAGCCTCCTTTTTGTATTCACTATCAAACTCAAGGCCATTTGCGTGCTCAGTGCTCTTTGTTCCTTAAATAGGCATCCCCTGCTGATGCTATGCCTGGTCCCAATCGAGACAAAGGAAAGGAAGTCTTGACTCCACTCAGAAAAGTTAATAGATGATTCCTTCCTTCCAAAGGAGCTGTCTACAGACCGATCAAAGATCAACGGAAAAAATATATTACGGGCAACATCTCCTCCATCAATATTCCAAGCGATAAAGGGGACCAAACTTCTCTTCCAGCTGCAAATGCCAATGAGGTTAGTATTTTTGCTTTGCCTAATCAATTCCAAATTCTTGGTGATTTAAATCTTGAGGATGACCACATGATAGATACTATTGAAAATCTTAATCCTCAATCCAAATCTACTCCTAATAGTCCATCCCTTTCATTGGAAGGCCAGTTTGACTATGAACCTTCTCATGCTAAGAGCTCCATCCCAGATGCTTTCAATCTAGACCAGCCCCTGGTTGATAATATTTCTATTCCTGCTTCCTTCTTGGAACCTTCTAGCCCTGTTGTGCAAAATTTTAGTCCTAAAATCACCAGGAGTCATAAGAAATATCCTATTGACTGTGGCATGGAAAAAAAAAGAGGTAGACCCTCTAATTCTGACCATTGGAAACAAGGAACCAATGAAGATATTGCTAATGGTGTCCAAAAGACGCTTTTTTCTATAGGCATCATTTCTAAGGAAGACCCAAAGTGTACCAAACCTCCCCAACCATCTGGAAAGGGAGGCAAGAAAGTTACAAAATCTTCTAAATGAAGATCCTCTCATGGAATGTGAGAGGCCTTAATGGTTTAGCCAAACAAATAATAGCTAAATCATTAAGGAAAGAAATAAGACCCACAATTTTTGTTATCCAAGAAACCAAAATCAGTGATTCTCTTGATAAAAAGATAAGTAATCACATTTGGAAACACTATGAATATCTTGCTTGCAAAGCTAATGGGGCTTCTGGTGGCCTCCTATGTCTTTGGAATCCTAATCTAGTAGAAGGAAACATTATCCATTCCTGTGATGAGATGATGAGCATTCTTTTCTTTGACAAAGACAACAATTTTCCTTGGGTCCTTACCAACATTTACGCTCCAAACTCCATCATTGGTAGGGCCCGTTTATGGAACAACCTTACTAATGTCCGGAGAGCCTTTGCAAATATTCCTTGGATTCTCATTGGTGACTTCAATACTCCCTTATTTCCTTCTGATAAGAAAGGGGGAGTTGGTTCTTATTCCAAAAGTATGGAGGACTTCCAGGAATTCATAAGCGAACAAAATCTCATGGATGTCAATCTCAAAGGAAATCAGTTTACCTGGTCAAACAGAAGATGTGGTACCCAATTAATTTAGGTTAAACTTGATAGAGTTATTTTTTCTCAAGAAGCTACCAACATTTGGGGGGATGCAAATCTTCAATCCTTACTCAAAATTGGTTTTGATCACAGTCCTATTCTCCTTGATACCAATAATCCGAAGCTATTCAAAACTCCTTTTAGGTTTGAATCTATGTGGATGCTTCATCCTGATTTTAGAGAAAGGATCAAACAGTGGTGGCAATCTAACTTCCAAGGATCTCCTTCCTTTGTGTTGGCACAAAAACTTAAAAACATCAAGGAGAATTTAAAAATATGGAATAGAGATGTCTTCGGCAACCTATTCCAGAACAAACATGACATCATTAACAGGCTTGACATAATAGAAAGAGAAAGGCAAGAAAAAGGTGACTGTTCTAGGGAAATCAGAGAAAATGAAAGGAACTTATTAGCTCAATATCATAATATCCTTCAGTGTGAAGAGATATTTTGGAGACAAAAATCTCATGATATTTGGCTAAAAAAAGGAGATTCCAATACAAAGTTCTTTCATGTCTCAATGTTGAGACATCGCAGCCACAACAGGATTAAAGAAATTCATAGGCAAGATGGCAGAATGGAGAATGATATTAAAGAAATCAGGTCAGAAGGCCATATCCACTTTTCAAAACTTCTACAAGAGGAACATCGACCCAACTCCAGAGCTACTAAATATTTCTTTCTTCAATTCATTCCCAAACTAATTATTGATGACATCAACAACAAATTAAATGCAGTACTCTCTAACGAGGAAATAAAGGATGCCCTTTTTTCAATGAAACCTGACAAAGCTCCTGGACCTGATGGGTTTCCTCCCAAATTATTTTAGGCCTTTTGGGATGTTGTCAGTGATGATGTGTGTAAAACCATTAGAGAAATCCAAGGCTCCAAGATTTTCCCTAGAGGCTTCAATTCCACATTCATCGCTCTTATACCAAAAATCCCCAATGCTACTAGCTTTAATGACTTTCGACCTATCAGCCTTTGTAATGTCATTTACAAAATTTTAACCAAGGCGATTGCCATCCGTATGAGAGAAGTCATGCCTATTATTATAAATCAATACCAAGGTAGCTCTATTAGAGGCAGATCCATCTTAGATGACATTATTTCTATTCATGAAGCCATTCACTCCAGTTCCCTCAATAAAAAGGCAGCCTTTCTCCTTAAGCTTGATATGAACAAAGCCTATGATAGACTGAGTTGGGATTTTCTTATTGCCATCCTTCACAAGTTTGGGTTTCACTCTGATTGGATTTCCCTAGTCAAAGGATGCATCTCCTCCACTTGGTTCTCTGTTCTTATCAATGGTTCTCCCACTGGCTACTTTCAAAGTAGTAGAGGTCTAAGACAAGGAGATCCTTTATCCCCTCTCCTTTTCATCATTGTGGTTGAGGCTCTTGGCAGGTCTATTTTGGTAGCTAAAGAGGCAGGACTAATTTTTGGCATTCAAGTTACTTCACAATGTAGTCCTATCACCCATCAACAATTTGTTGATGATACTCTCTTGTCCACCTTTGCCTCTATCAATGAAGCTACTATCATCAAACGTATTCTTATCCTTTATGAAGAAGTTTTTGGCCAAAGAATCAATTTCCAGAAGAGCAAATTGTTTTTCCTTAATACTCCCTTGAGAAGGTAGCAGTTGATTGCCAACATTCTTCATTGCTCTATCAGCAGTATGCCTTCTTCATACCTTGGAATGCCTCTTTTCATTGGAAATATTAAGGAAAACCTGTGGGACAATGTCATCGAAAGACTTCAAAAAAAGCTGACCACCTGGAGAGGAAACCTCCTTTCCCAAGCTGGAAAAATTACTTTGACCATGGCTTGTCTTCAAAGCATTCCTATTTATTTCTTATCCTTATTCAAAGCTCCAGCTTCTGTCTACAATAAAATGGAGAAAATTCAAAAAAAATTCCTCTGGTCAGGTACTGAGAACAAACACAGATTTCATTTGGTGGCTTGGGATAAAATATGCAAACCTAAAGACCAAGGTGGTCTAGGTCTCAAATGGATATCCCACCTAAATCTTGCCCTCCTTGCTAAGAAGGTTTGGAGACTCATTTCAAATGAGAGGGTTGATTGGGTCAAAATTATAAAAAGGAAGTATCTTCAGAATGTTGAGTTCTTGCATGGTCAGGTACCCTCCTACGGTTCTGCCTTCTAGAAGTCCATTTGTGAAGCTCGTCCATTGGTGCAAAAAGGGACCCATTGGCAACTTGGAGATGGCAAGTCCATATTTTTTTGGGAAGATAAGTGGATTGGCGATCATCCTCTCAGCCAGAATCCTATGCTTCAAAGGATCATCAACACTACCAAGCAACTTCTTGGTCCTCTAGTGGTTAATTTTATAGTTTCAATTAATGGAGCTATGAGATGGAAAGAGGTTAATGTTCCAAATTGTGAGGAGGAATATTCGTACCTAAATAACCATCTCTCCTCTTTTAGAATCCCTGACGTTCTTTCTAAATATCAACCCATTTGGGAGCCCACAGACTCTGGGGATTTTTTTGTTAAGACTGCTTACTTGCTTTCCCTTGATTATATTGAAAATCCTCTACCTTTCAAGCTTGTCTGGACTAAGTATTTGATTCCTAAAATTGCTTCCTTCTCTTGGCTCTATATTCAAGATCGCATTCTTATTGTCGAGAACCTCATGAAAAGGGGACTCACTCTTCCTAATAGATGTTATCTTTGTCTTTCCAATTGGGAGTCCACGTCCCACCTCTTCTTATTTTGTCCCTTTTCAAGGATGGTTATCAATAAACTTCTTCAAATATTCCAGTTGGTTTGGGCCAATCCTCCTTCCATTGTTGAACTTTTTTATCAGTGGCCTAATCCTTTTAAAAATCCTGTGCTCAAAGGATTGTGTAAATTTAGTCTTCAACATTATTTGTGGCAAATTTGGCTTGAATGCAATCGTAGAGTTTTTGACAAGAAAGTTGTCCAACCTGAGTACATTGCCAATAAAATTATTCTCTGTGCCACAGAAAATGTTCTTGTTGCTCATCTAAATCCACATCCTTGTCCTCCTTTTGAGAAAGACATCCTAAAGTCCTGCAATATAATTCTTGATGATCTCAATTGTACTGATCCTTCTAATCCTAGAAATAGTGTCAAATGGATTCCCCCTCCTATTGGTTGGGTCAAACTTAATTTTTATGGAGCGGCCAAAGGAAATCTTGGAATGGGGGGGCTGGTGGAATCCTCCGTGATCATCTGGGAAATTCTATTTTTGCCTACTCGGAGCCTCTAGGTGTGACTACCAATCACTCCGTTGAGGCCAAGGCTGTCTGGAGAGGCCTCCAATTTGTCAAAGATATTCCAAGAAACATCATTGTGGAAGGTGATTCTCTAAATATCATTAACTACTTAAAGTCTTCTAAGCCTTCCAGCTAGAGGATTAGACCAACCATTGAGGATTGCAAGCAAATCCTTTAGAGGTAACATAATTGCATTATCCAACATACTTACAGGGAGGCTAATACAGTTGCTAATAAGTTGGCTAATATTGGGGTCAA
Organism: Wollemia nobilis; assembly: GCA_028583015.1. Classification (NCBI taxonomy): domain Eukaryota; kingdom Viridiplantae; phylum Streptophyta; class Pinopsida; order Araucariales; family Araucariaceae; genus Wollemia; species Wollemia nobilis. The sequence goes on along the minus strand of JAQPPZ010007672.1, from coordinate 2,185 downwards.
TGCCCAAGGACCTTTAACATGGATAGACAGTCTACCCCCTGAGGTGGATGATCTTCTCAAATGGGACCAAATTCAAGGGAGGGACCAAACTCACGTTATCCATGATGAACACTAATTTGCCTATCAATCCTAGTCATCAACATTTTTTGTCCTTTGTAATCCCCAAGAGTCACTTTTCAGACCTTTGGTTTTGTCTTCATTCAACCACCTTGCCTTTCTTGGGAGATTGGATTCACGTTCCCCTAGGCTCTATTTTCCATTTCCACATTGCCTTTTTCAAGAACTTTAATCAGTTTTAGGTAACCACTTATTCTTATTACCCCAAGGTAAATTTTCACATGAGTCTTAATAATTTGAATCCCATGTGCTTTGATACGTGTAATCCTATTTTTTTGAGAACCATCTTCAGCCTTCTTGATCGAAGGGTCATCATGATAATCAATTTGGTGATCATCCCAAGCCTTTCGGGGTCTCGTGCTTGGATATCTTGTTGGCTAAGCCTTTCATGCACCCCAAATTGCCAAGCTGCCATTTTAGAGTGTCACCAAGTGATTGGTTGGGCTTATAACCTAATATTGATTTGCAGATCAAACCTTTGCCCTAGCCAATCCCTAATTGTTGAAGACTTCATTCCATTTGTGCTAATGCCTTTATGGTCCCAAAGCAGATATTATGTTAGGATCCTCAATCCTAACATTATTAGTTAGTATTAGTTAGTATTATTAATCATTTAATTATTATATTATTAACTTATAAAGTGAACCATCACATCTCTTCATACGTGAACCATCATGTCTCTTCACCAACGTAGCTTTAGGGTAGATATATATATTATATTGGCCATCCATATCAAATAATCCAAGAAGAAGAATAATAAGCATAAATTCTAAGGAGGGAGCCCCCTATAGTGGCAAAGCGATTACAAGGGATCCTCCTTTGAGTGGCCTGCGATTACATTTACATTAATTTGTTAATAATTTTATAGTAAGACCTTGGGGTCTTACCATTTGGTATTAGAGCCATGTGGGAACCAGTCATGTGGGAATTGCTCAAATATCTTCATCAAATCACTTTTGTGTGTGAGTATCAAACTCTGTTTGAGGATATCACCAAACAAAACATAATATTGGATGAATCAATTCTCATCAATGGCTTCATTAGGGGATTAAAAGAGGAAATTAGAATGGAGGTGACAAGGTTCAATCCCTATACCATGATGCAGACCTATGGATTGGCAAAATTAGCTGAAGATAAAATCAATGCACAACAACAATTAGGGAAACCACTTATGGAAAAAATTTCGACCACTTACATCGCTCCCAAACCTATGCATAATGGAAGGGCACAAAGAACTTACACAACCCCCAAATCTAACCAAAATTTATGAATTAAACATCTTAGCTTTGAGGAGATGAAGGAATGATGAGAAAAAGGACTCTATGATAATTGTGATGAACAATTTGGACCCCACCATAAATGTGCTACACTAACATTGTAGTTATTGAACCATATGACCAAACCTATTCGGAACCAACGTAGAGTGACTACACAATACTTCTCTGTTGTCTCTACCAAGGAACCAAAAAAGGATATGAAATCATTACCATCACTTTTGATGCATCATTCTGAAGTATTTTGGGAACCCCAAGGGTTGCCCTCCCATCGTCATCATGATTTTCCTAAGGGAGATTCTACTATTGTTCTTGGCAACCCCCCGCTAATGCTTCATCGTTCTTGATATCCCTACCTACGAAAGGATGCCATTAAGAGAGTCCAAGATCTTACACAAATCCATCTTGGAAAACAAAGGACAAAGCTTCTCACTTTGAGCTTTGAGGACAAATCTCTTTTTAAGGAGGGTGGCATGTTAGGATCCTCAATCCTAACATTATTAGTTAGTATTAGTTAGTATTATTAATCATTTAATTATTATATTATTAACTTATAAAGTGAACCATCACAACCCTTCATAACGTGAACCATCATGTCTCTTCACCAATGTAGCTTTAGGGTATATATATATATATTAGGTTGGCCATCCATATCAAATCATCCAAGAAGAAGAATAATAAGCATATATTCTAAGGAGGAAGCCCCCTATAGTGGAAAAGCGATTACAAGGGAGCCCCCTTTGAGTGGCCTATGATTACATTTACATTAATTTGTTAATAATTTTATAGTAATA
>JAQPPZ010007669.1:0-84452 GCA_028583015.1 Wollemia nobilis | reverse complement strand
TTCTTTATTTTTGGTGGGGACAGATATGTGTCAAAATACAAATGCAAGGTGAATGACAGTACAACACCCATGAACCTTGAGGAATCTCCGTTACACCAATCGTGGTTTAAATATTGCCTTCTCCTAGCTCCCACGTTTGAATTTGGGCCATTTGGTCCAACTATCTCATCCTTGACGCATCCCTTAACCAATTGGTCAGTTTGGCTACCTCGCTCCCAACCCTAACCATCCAAATTCTCCACTAACTAATAGCGTTGGAATCAAACTCCTGATGCATCTTATTGGTCACTCCAATCATCTTACTGAAGAAGTTATGAAGCTAATTGTCGATCATTTCACCCATCAAAGGTGGTTTATTCAACTTGAGGTATTTAATCAATGTGTGTTCATTGAAGGTGTTACTCTTTGCATGGGACGGGACATATTGCCATTGAAATCCATACAAGATTGGTTTAGATTCCTCTTAATGTTGTCTACCCTTTTGGTCTAAACTTCCATTGTTGATCTTCTTTAACCTTATTCTTGTACTTTGCTGACTAATGTTTCATTTCCTTTCATCGTTGGTTCTTGTTTTTTATCTCAACTGTAATTCCTGGGTGGCTGTTAGATTCTTGAAAAGTAGGAATTTGGTTTTAGCATGCAAATGAGTGTTTTTTTGGGTCTGATTTCACCTTCTCTCTGTTCTCTTTGCAAGTGGAAACAGCAAAAATGAGGTCAATTTAGAAAAAAAAAAATGACTTACGTACGTACATAATACTAAACACTTGCCATATATGCTTCTTACGTGGTGACTTTCTACAAACCTTTTGTGCACATACATAATTATTTACAATATGTCAAAAGAAACTATACAATCACAATGTATATGTGTACTCATGCTTGTACACATCTATGTGCGAGATGGCGCTTGGGAACCACTTTAAAAATGGCTGCTACATTTGCCCTCCCCTCTAGATTGGTCGATGTCCCCATTGACTGCATTTCCTACCCTTTAAGATTAGGCTGATGTGTAGAAGATGTTGTTGGGTTTGCACAAGTTCTGCATCCACTCAACAGATCTGCGTGTTAAGTGCATTTGTCTCTGCCTTCAACTTAGTTGCATAATATGGGTACCATGCCCATTCGAATCCATGATGATGCACCTTCTTACTCAATTCATGATTACTTCCTTGCAATGCAACAACCTTTCCTTGTGCAGCTTCCAACTGAGCGTGCAACGCTGCAATAAGCTTGCCTTTTGCTGATTTCTCCCACTCCAAACGTTGCAATCACTCACTCTGACCCTTGTTCGGATCTTCCATCTCCTGCCTTTGTCGTGCCAGTTCTTCTTCGACCTCCATCTTCAATTTCTGAAGCTCCCCTTCTTTCACTCAGGCTTCCTGCTGCTTTGCCTTCATTTGTGAATTGTTCGCCATTTGATGGAATGCTTGCAGCCCTACTATCAGCCATTGAATCAAGTAAGCTAGATAGTTCAATTTGCATATGTTGGTTCCATCTGTGATTCCGATTTGAACTTCTTTATTTTTGGTGGGGACAGATATGTGTCAAAATACAAATGCAAGGTGAATGACAGTACAACACCCATGAACCTTGAGGAATCTCCGTTACACCAATCGTGGTTTAAATATTGCCTTCTCCTAGCTCCCACGTTTGAATTTGGGCCATTTGTGCCAACTATCTCATCCTTGACTCATCCCTTAACCAATTGGTCAGTTTGGCTACCTCGCTCCCAACCCTAAGCATCCAAATTCTCCACTAACTAATAGCGTTGGAATCAAACTCCTGATGCATCTTATCGGTCACTCCAATCATCTTACTGAAGAAGTTATGAAGCTAATTGTCGATCATTTCACCCATCAAAGGTGGTTTATTCAACTTGAGGTATTTAATCAATGTGTGTTCATTGAAGGTGTTACTCTTTGCATGGGACGGGACATATTGCCATTGAAATCCATACAAGATTGGTTTAGATTCCTCTTAATGTTGTCTACCCTTTTGGTCTCAACTTCCATTGTTGATCTTCTTTAACCTTATTCTTGTACTTTTCTGACTAATTTTTCATTTCCTTTCGTCGTTGGTTCTTGTTTTTTATCTCAACTGTAATTCCTGGGTGGCTGTTAGATTCTTTAAAAGTAGGAATTTGGTTTTAGGATGCAAATGAGTGTTTTTTGGGGTCTGATTTCACCTTCTCTCTGTTCTCTTTGCAAGTGAAAACAGCAAAAATGAGGTCAATTTAGGAAAAAAAAATTTTGCTATTTTTCTGTGTTTTTGCCGCCGCAGCCGAGTTTTTTTCTTCAACTCGTGAGTTTTTAAAACAGAAAACAAAACTAGATAGTCCAAAAAAATTTGGCGAGTCTAGAAAAACTTGTTGAGCCGAGTCCAATAAACCCAGGATGGCCAACTTGGGCGCGGACTCGGCAAGTTTTTTCAAAAACTCAGCGAGTTTTGTAACTATGGTTTGTGCAATCTGCAAATCTTGCAAAATTTAACGAAGATGCACAATGTCCCTGAAAGCATGCCAAGCAGCAAAAAACTTCAACTCTACTGAAGAATATGCTACTCTATCCTATTTCTTTCAACATCATGCTGCCATAGTGTAGCTGACATCTTCTCCTCCACACTGCCTCCATACTCTTTATCAGAATATCCAACAAGTCAGAAGTTTTTATTTTGATGGTATTTGAAGCCAAAGTCTTCTGTGTCTTCCAAATATTGAAAATCTGTCTTAGCTTCTTGCCGATGACTTTCCCTAGGCTTACACATGAATGTGGAAAGCTCATGGCAATACTAATATTCAGATGAGTGGTTATGAGGGCAATCAAGCTACCAACTAGTTGTCTGTATTTGGTGATGTCTGAAAAATCTCCTTCATTTTCTAATGAAACTTTAAATTTATGTTCCATTGGTGTTAGTAAAGGCTTACTTCTCCCATCTTGAATTTCTTCAACAGGTCTGTAGGATATTTATTTTGTGCAATGAAAATCCCATTAGATTGTTCATTAACTTCTGTGCCCAAAGAATGATGAAGTTATCCTAGATCTATCATTTTGTACCCTTATATTATCTTCATCCTCAAAGTCATGTACAAGATAAAAACTAGTCTCACACAAAACGTAACTTGGGGTACCGCCTCTCAAGAACAACTTTCCAAATCCAACTTCCCACGAACCACAACCTAACACATAAATAGTCCAAATACAAGTATGTGGAACCTTCATTGGAATGATCTTACAATTCAGATTTACTATTAAGGATTAACTCAAACTGGAAACCTTGTAGTAAGCTCTACCATGGGAGGTACCATGGAAATCTAGTTACTGGAAAAGTTAAGAAAAAATTTGAATCTAATTAGAGTCAAACCATCAGCATAATAAGAAATGGCATTATGCATAGAACCTACTTGTTCATTCCTTCAAAATAACAATTTGGAATACAAAGGATATCCCTTGTTATGGTCCAAAAACAATTATTTCATGATAACATTAAGACTGACATCAAATCTGAAAGACCAAATTTTAAAACTAAAATTCCAGACAAAATGTGAGGACAATAATTATTTCATGGGAATGTGTGCACTGAAACTTTTAGAACAATTTATAACATACTGTACTTGGTAAGGAACTTGGAAAATAACCTCTTCAACTCCAATTTCTGTGCTCAGCTTATTGACATGAGTTGGCATCCTGATGATGTGAGCACACCTAGCTTTGATCAAAGCTATGTAATACAAGTCAAATGAATCATTTCCATCAATCCTCTGGTTTCCTTTCAAGAATTCAGCAAAGGGGATTTATTTGAGGACTACCTAGGGGATTAGTATGTACAAACATCAAGAAATTGCAGGGTGAAATCAGTATGGCATGAACAAAGTCAGCTATTTTACTTTGTTCCCTAGAACCTGGTGATATCAAGAAATACGAAATTGACATCAAAAGGCTAAGATTCTGTCTAATCTTCATTTCTTTTGATTGCATTTAGTGCAAATAAATGCTGTTTGACTACTCTGGAGTAATTTTGACTCCCATTGCTAGTTGTTGACTGCCATAAAAGCTCTGTTGGAAGACATACTTTTCTGAATGGCATTGACTGTAGTAAGTTGTCTTCACTCTAATCATGCAACTTTGATTTCATACATGTTGTGGCTATTGACTACTGTAAACTGCTGTTGCTGTACTGTTTCTTGATATTTGAGCTAAATATCATTGCTCACAGGCTATGTGTGCTGTTTTGCTTAGGAAAAAGCCGTGTTATTGGGTAAGTTTGAGTTGTGGTCCAGTTACAGGGCAGATTAAGCTGTAGTGCTGTGTTACCTTTGATTTCCTACTATGAGCAACTGATAATAGTATATCCAGATTTTATGGATCTTCAAATTTTTGGATCTCCACACTTCAGCTGTTCATTCAAAGTTCACAGATCACTTTCCAATATGAGTGATCAATGAGTCTTTGCATTGTATGACACAACTAGGGGAACCATTAGGTTCTTGTCTTTTAGTGATGGTAAGTTGAGGAAGAAATACACACCATGGCTGTCATAACCACAATACACTAAAAAAAAATTTCGTTTAAAACAACATCACTTTGCTTGTAAACCCATCACAATGTTAGTTCAGGCATACTAAAATCACACTTCAAGATTGGCCACCACTTTAGTTGGTGTCTTAAGTGCTCGGGACTGGCCATATCTCGCAAGTCGCCATGTAGGATTCTAACTCCTCATACGAGTCTGTCTGGAATCCGGTGAAGGGTTATCCGTTCAAGGCCCATATCACCTGAACAAGGTATGCTATGCCCCTTGTCCAAGGCTGTAGGGTTCGCAACCTCTGAGTTCTCAACTCATTACCTTAGAACCAGCGTTTGTATGTCGGTGCTAACCATAACCCTCTGCTAAGGTTTGGCTAGAGTCCACCTTCTCAAGGCTTAAGGACTAGATATCCATGACCTTTCTTGGGCTGACGGCAATGCTGCCCATAACCATCTGCCACTGGATCTTCCAACAACATGAGTAGCTCTCTAGCCATGCTACACGTTGGCACCTCCCCATCCCGAGTGGAATGATGAATATCACCACACTAACCGACTGACCACCTAGAGTGACGTCCCATACCGCCACTCTTTACACTCAACAGCTTGGACCCTCCTGTCCTAAGGAGCTAGAGTACAGTGGTACAGTCTCACCCTAGTCACCGCAGTCCTTGCTCGACTTACTCTCAAGGCAAAGTGTTATCTCTAAGTTTGATTTGATATATCTTCCATAGTACTATTAAAGGTCGAGTCCCAAGGTTAAAGGTTGTAGAATTTTAAAATTCTTATTTTCTTTTTAAAAGTGTTTTCCTGGTATTATTGAATAAATTCCTTCCCACAATAGGTTGCCATTTTTAGATCTTAACCCCTTACTTGGGTTTTTTTAGATCTTGGCGAGGGTTGGCTCTTCCAGGGCCCATAACACTTGGAAGAGTGGACGCATTAATTCCCTTGTTCCAAAGCTTGAGAATTCGCAATTCTCTCATTTTTTTTGTGTTCCTAATAGAACCCATAGGTAATTGTACTTTTGAACTAGCGTCACTATGCCCGTGACTGGTCATTGACCTTTCGCTAAGATATAACCAGGATCCCCATCGCATGGTCTTGGACCAGATCACTCGCTCCTCTCTTTTTTGGTTCTAGACTGGTGTTGGAACTAGTTGGACTGACTTTCTAAGATATAACCAGGATCCCCATCGCATGGTCTTGGACCAGATCACTCAGTTCCTACTCCGGTTGACGGTAATGCTGCCCAGACCTTCCAACACCATAAACCAGCCCTCTGGCTATGAGTTCTGTTGGCAATTCCACAACCGGGCAGGTTCGTGAGCATCCCCACGTACCACTCAAGTGTTATCCAGAGACAAAGTCCCATACCAATGTCTCTTGCCCCCCATTAGCGCAGAACCGCGTTCAAACGCTTGGCTGGATACACCAGTTCACGGTAGCCGCCACTGCTGGCTTCCGGAGTTGGGTAAAACAACGATTATATGTAAGCTCTCGGCAAAATTTTTATAGTGTGTATTTGAAAAGCAGGTGAGTAGATCTGGGTTGTGACAATGGCAAAATTTTCATATTAGACTTAATAATATTCACATTTGTAAATGTTAGCATGATATTCTTAGAAAGCGTAATTGGATTTTCATCAGTTGAAATAGTCTAATCTTTCCATTGTTGATGCACTTCAGAAACATTGCTAGACCGCTGGGCTATAGCAAGCAAGTTCCTCATTTCTTCAGAATAGATGGATGACATTTCTGCAAATAGAGACCCTTGATGCTGCTATTGTATTTCAGGCCAGAGTAAAATTTCTGGTTTTGCCAGTTTACAATCTAAAGTTTATCTGAAGCATTCAAATCTGTATTGTTTCCTCAAGTTTTTATGGAATTGCCTATTCTTTGTACTTGGGTTGATGTCATGGTAGTTTGTCAATGTTTCATACAAAAGCATTAGTATGTGTATTGTATGTAGTATAACAATTGTATTCTCGATTTGAAGTAATGGGAAAGTATTTATACAGAAACAAACATTAGTGGAAATAATCCACACATGTGCAAATGAAAGAATCACAAAGGCAAGAATTATCAATATGAACAGAACATCTTCATTGACATATTCAATATGAAAGTACAAAAATCACCATGAAGCATGATCACCACACTGGTACTCAAGAGTTATCACATGCGATCCAACATATGCTTTTCGCATGTAAGGGGCTTATAAATAAGGAACTCGGCAAGGGAGGTAGTTGCATAACTGTGCAACTTTGTAACTGTCCACCAACTAACAACTGCCCTTTACATGACAAATTACTTATGTACGTACATAATACTAAACACTTGCCATATATGCTTCTTACATGGTGACTTTCTACAAACCTTTTGTGCACATACATAATTATTTATAATATGTCAAAAGAAACTATACAATCACAATGTATATGTTTACTCATGCTTGTACACATCTATGTGCGAGATGGCACTTGGGACGACGCCACTTCAAAACCGGCTGTTACATTTGCCCTCCCCTGTGGATTGGTCGATGTCCCCATTGACTGTGTTTCCTACCCTTTAGGATTAGGCTGATGTGTAGAAGATGTTGTTGGGCTTGGACAAGTTCTGCATCCATCCTACAGATCTGCGTGTTAAGTGCATTTGTCTCCGCCTTCAACTTAGTTGCATAAGATGGGTACCCTGCCCATTCGAATCCATGATGATGCACCTTCTTACTCAAATCATGATTACTTCCTTGCAATGCAACAACGTTTTTTGTGCAGCTTCCAACTGAGCGTGCAACGCTGCAATATGCTTGCCTTTTGCTGATTTCTCCCACTCCAAACGTTGCAAACGCTCACTCTACCACTTCTTCGGCTCTTCCATCTCCTGCCTTTGTTGTGCCAGTTCTTCTTCGACCTCCATCTTCAATTTCTGAAGCTCCCCTTCTTTCACTCAGGCTTCCTGCTGCTTTGCCTTCATTTGTGAATTGTTCGCCATTTTATGGAACACTTGCAGCCCTACTGTCAACCATTGAATCAAGTAAGCTAGATAGTTCAATTTGCATATGTTGGTTCCATCTGTGATTCCAATTTGAACTTCTTTATTGTTGGTGGGGACATAATATGTGTCAAAATACAAATGCAAGGTGGATGACAGTACAACACCCATGTACCTTGAGGAATCTCTATTACACCAATCATGGTTTAAATGTTGCCTTCTCCTGGCTCCCACATTTAAATTTGAGCCATTTGGGCCAACTATCTCATCTTTGGCTCATCCCTTAACCAATTGGTCAGTTTGGCTACCTCGCTCCCAACCTTGAGCATCTAAATTCTCCACTAACTAATAGTGTTGGAATCAAACTCCTGATGCATCTTATCGATCACTCCAATCATCTTATTGAAGAAGTTATGAAGCTAATTGTCGATCATTTCACCCATCAAAGGTGGTTTATTCAACTTGGGGTATTCAATCAATGTGTGTTCATTGAAGGTGTTACTATTTGCATGGGGTGGGACATATTGCCATTGAAATCCATACAAGATTGGTTTAGATTCCTCTTAATGTTGTCTACCCTTTTGGTCTCAACTTCCATTGTTGATCTTCTTTAACCTTATTCCTATACTTTGCTAACTAATGTTTCATTTCCTTTCGTCCTTGGTTCTTGTTTTTTATCTCAACTGTAATTGTTGGGTGGCTGTTAGATTCTTGAAAAGTAGGAATTTGGTTTTAGCATAAATGAGTGTTTTTTTGGGTCTGATTTCACCTTCTCTCTATTTTCTTTGCAAGTGGAAACAACAAAAATGAGGTCAATTTGGAAATTTTTTTTTTTTGTTTTTATGTGTTTTTGCCGCCACACACACAAGAGACAAGGATTTTACGTGGAAACCCTTTCAAGGAAAAATACCACAGCAAAATATTGTTTTTATCACTTCAAAAGAGTTCGTAGGCACCAACCCACAGGAGACACCAATCCCCTTATACAAAAACGTAGGCACCAACCTACGGGAGACACCAATCTCCTTGAGGCACCAACCTCAGATCTGAAGGCACCAACCTTCGAATAAAGATATGCAAAAACTTGAAAAAATACTCCACAAGACTGCTCCACAAATCCCGTATAAAATTTCTTAAACACTTCATACACAACTGATGAACAAAATTACACAGGTTTGCTGCAAAACTACTCACATATGTGATTAAAAACTTCGCTCAGGTTTGCTCCAAAATCTTATCATTAATGGCATCAACTTTTGCTCATTAATAGTATCTCCAGATTTTATGGATCTTCAAATTTTTGGATCTCCACTTCAGCTGTTCATTCAAAGTTCACAGATCACTTTCCAATTTGACTAAACAATGAGTCTTTGCATTGTATGACACAACTAGGGAAACCATTAGGTTCTTGCCTTTTAGTGATGGTAAGTTGAGGAAGAAATACATACCATGGTGAAATTTTCATATTATACTTAATAATATTCACATTTGTAAATGTTAGCATGATATTCTTAGAAAGCGTAATTGGATTTTCATCAGTTGAAATAGTCTAATCTTTCCATTGTTGATGCACTTTAGAAACATTGCTAGACCGCTGGGCTATAGCAACCAAGTTCCTCATTTCTTTAGAATATAAGGACGACATTTCTACAAATAGAGACCCTTGATGCTGCTATTGTATTTCAGGCCAGAGTAAAATTTTTGGTTTTGCCAGTTTACAATCTAAAGTTTATCTCAAGCATTCAAATCTGTATTGTTTCCTCAAGTTTTTATGGAATTGCCTATTCTTTGTACTTGGGCTGATGTCATGGTAGTTTGTCAATGTTTCATACAAAAGCATTAGTATGTGTATTATATGTAGTATAACAATTGTTGAGAAATGTAGCTCGGACGAGAACTTCTTGCACAGGCTTCAGTATGAACGTGCTAGAAGTGGTTCGAGACATTTCTAATTCTATTTTGAAATTCACTTAAGTGATTTTCTATTTTTAAGTTCACTTAAGTGATTCTATTTTGTAATTCACTTAAGTGATTCTATTTTGAAATTCACTTAAGTGATTTTCTATTTTTAAGTTCACTTAAGTGATTCTATTTTGTAATTCACTTAAGTGATTCTATTTTGATATTCACTTAAGTGATTTTCTATTTTTAACCTTACATCTCAAGATGAGATGAGATCTAATCTTAGGGTTAGAAAGATTAGGGTTACCTTTTTCAAGGATAAAAGGAGAAGATCAAGAGTGTTTTAGATACACAGAAAAGAATGGGAGGAGAACAGATTGTTGAAGGAAAAATACAAGCTTAGGAGGAGAAGAACAATGATTGCTGGCTAGAAAAGCAGCAAGAGAGCAGAAGTGTTCTGCTGTAGTTGTAGCCTCTTTTATTTGTAATATTTCAGGTTCAGAAATATATTTAACTTCCGCTGTTCACGCTGTTTATTTTTCCAGCCATCCGTGTGATTGTTGCATGTTTGAATAAATTATTCTCAGATCTGATTTATTTTAAAATAACATAGGACAACAATTATCTAGGGCTGGAAAATTTACATGGTATCAGAGCTAGGTTCTGTGATTGAGATCCTCAAGGGTTTACAACAGTAGATCACTGCTGGATATTAAAAAAAAAAAAAAAATTAGGGTTTCAAGAAAAAAAAATAGCAGTTAGGGTTTCATTTTTTTTTTGGCTTGAAGGACTAAGCTTATTTGCAGGACTATTTTTTTTGAGTCATTAATATTTCAGCAGTTAGGGTTTCAAGCAAATAAAAAAAGTAGTTAGGGTTTCATATTTTTTTGGCTTGAAGGACTAAGCTTATTTGCAGGACTATTTTTTTAGTCATTAATATTTCAGAGATCTCAAAGATGGCAGCAGCTAGCCTCAGATTTGAGGATAGATTGGAAGGTGCCTCAAATTTTTTGCCTTGGAAAGTTAGGGTAATGTTCTTATTGGAAGAGAATGATCTCTGGGATATTGTCAAGAATGATGTGACTTTGCCTACAGATCCGCAAGAATTGGCAGCTCACAAAAAGAAGGAAGTGAAGGCCAAGCGGATGATCTTGGATGCAGTGAAGGATCACCTGATTCCTCACATATCCGAGAAGACTAAGGCAAAGGAGATGTTCGATGCCCTGGTTAGCCTCTACCGGAGCGAGAACATAAACAGGAAGATGATATTGCGGAACAAACTCAGATCTATGGAGATGACCAGATCTGACACCGTTACCAATTACTTGATGAAGATCACGTAGATTCGTGATCAATTGGCAGCAGTAGGGGAGAAGGTTGAAGACACAGAGTTGGTGAACGTGGCACTTAATGGTTTCTCAGCTTCATGGGAACCATTTGTCAAAGGCATTTGTGCTCGTGAGAACCTTCCCAAATTTGAGAAACTATGGGATGATTTCATCTAGGAGGAGACTCGGATGGAGTCAAAGGCCAACAAGAAAGGTGGTGACGATAACCTAGCTCTTTTTGGGTAAACCAAGAAGGGCAAAGGTAAAGGACCCAACAAGGGTAAGGTAAAGAATGAGGAGTCAACCTCACAGTCAGGGAAGAAGGACTTGAGCAAGATCAAGTGCTTCATTTGTCATAAGCATGACCATTATGCATCACAATGTCCAGACAAGAAGGGCAAAGGGAAGAGCAGATGTGGTAGTAACCTCTGCAGAAACTCAGATGAGTGAGTTTGCTGCCAAATTCGAGAAGGATTTCTCATTGGTCTCTTGCCTTTCTACCAACATGGTTCCAAGGAATGCTTGGTATGTGGATAGTGGGGCATCTCGGCACATGACATCAGCCCGACAATGTTTTACCAATCTACAAGAGCAGGACTCAGGGGTTCAGGTTGAGCTTGGTGATGATACCAAATATCCAGTTGTAGGAATTGGTACCATTCCTTTTCGACTCCAGTCAGGGAAATCTTTAGACTTTGATGATGTTTTGTTTGTTCCAGGTCTCAGGAAGAACTTGCTTTCAGTTTCGGTTATGGAGGATAAGGGTTATGCAGTGGAGTTCAAGAACCAGCATGTCCTTATTAGACCAAAAGAATCTAGCCCGAAAACAACACAAGTAATAGGGGTTAGAGAAGGCAGTCTATACAGGTTGCAGGGTGAACCTGTTCGAGCCCTAGTTCATAGCAGTAACAACTTGTGTGATTTGTGGCACAAGAGGATGGGGCACTTGCATCATAGAGCATTGCCTATTCTGAGGGAGATAGTCACAGGTCTTCCAGAGTTCAGCATTGAGCAACAAGGAGTATGCAGAGGGTGCACGCTTGGCAAGCATGCCAAGGCTGTTTTCCCAAACAACGAGCATAGGTCTAAGAAGATACTAGATCTAGTACATTCGGATGTTTGTGGACCGATGTCAGTAGCATCAATTTCAGGTAGCATGTACTATGTTTCCTTTATTGATGATTTCTCTCGCAAGACATGGATCTACTTTTTAAAGACCAAGGATGAAGTCTTTAGCAGGTTTTAGGAGTTCAAAGCTCTAGTTGAGAACCAGACAGAGAAGAAGATCAAGGTCTTGAGATCAGACAATGGGGGTGAATATACCTCCAAGGAGTTCGATGGTTTCTGCAAGCAGGCAGGAATCAAGAGGGAGTTGACTGTTCCATACAACCCACAGCAGAATGGGGTTGCAGAGCGAAAGAATCGATCCATCATAGGGGCTTCTAGGGCCATGATTCATGACCAGGGCTTGCCGATGTTTCTTTGGGCAGAAGCATGCAACACAACAGTCTACATCCAAAACAGGTGTCCTCACAGGATCTTGGAGGACAAGACACCAGAGGAGGCATTCATCGGTGTGAAACCAGAGGTGAGTCATTTCCGCATCTTTGGATGTCCAGTTTATATCCATGTTCCGGTAGAGAAGAGGACCAAGTTGGAGCCCTCCAGTAGGAAGGGTTTATTTGTAGGATACAGTGAGACTTCAAAAGCTTACAGGGTTTATATTCCAGAGAAGAGGAAGACAGTAGTGAGCAGGGATGTAAAGTTTGAGGAGGACGTTGCATCCAGGAAGTCCCATGAGCCTATTCCAGTGATAGAGAATGAGGAGCAAGAAGCTCCGAAGGTTGAGCCAGGGTCACCAAAGACACCAGTGGTTTCCAGTTCAGAACAACAACCTTCAGGTGAGGAGGTGGAGACATTAGCCCCTTCCAGTTCTATCAGGAGACCTCAATGGCTTACACAGACATTGAGGGATGTTGAGGAGTATGTTGAGGCTCCTAGCAGCATGATTAGGGAGAGCAGACCTCCAAGGAAGTTTTCAAGCTACATGGCATTGATGAGTAACATCATAAATTCAGAGCCTACCAGTTTTCAGGAGGCAACAGACCAACAGGTTTGGAGGGATGCCATGGTGGAGGAGTACACCTCCATCATGAAGAATGATGTTTGGGACATAGTGCCAAGACCGGAGGGGAAGTCAGTTGTGAGTTCCAAGTGGCTCTACAAAATTAAGCATGCTGCAGATGGCAGCATCGAGAAGTTCAAGGCAAGGTTTGTGGCGAGAGGGTTCTCCCAGAAAGAGGGAGTGGACTATGAGGAGACTTTTGCTCCAGTCCCCAGATACACTTCCATTAGAGCAGTTATGTCTTTAGCTTCATCTATGGGATGGCGGATTCATCAAATGGATGTGAAGACAACTTTCCTTAATGGGATCATTGAGGAAGAAGTGTACATAGAGCAGCCTCAGGGCTTTGAGGTAAAAGGGAAGGAGTCCCATGTTTGTAGGCTGAAGAAAGCCTTATATGGACTCAAACAGGCACCGAGAGCATGGTATTCCAGGATAGATGGATACTTGCAGAGTGTGGGCTTCGCCAAAAGTGATGCAGATCCTAATCTATATTACATATTTGTTGGGACTGATCTACTCATTTTGGTGCTATATGTAGATGACTTGTTTCTTACAGGTGCAGAGAAGCTCATTGCAGGGTGCAAAGCAGATATGGCAGCTGAGTTTGAGATGAAGGACATTGGCATGATGCATTACTTCTTGGGTTTGGAGGTTTGGCAGAGACCAGGGGAGATATTCCTTGGGCAAGGTAAGTATGCAGTTGAGATCCTGAAGAGGTTTCGGATGGAGGACTGCAAACCTATGGCCACACCCATGATCACTAATCTGAAGAAGGTGACAACTTCAGATTCAGAATTGGTGGACCCTACGTTGTACAAGCAGCTGATAGGATCCTTGATGTATTTGGTCAACACTCGACCAGATATATGTTTTGCAGTGAACACCTTGAGTCAGTTCATGGTGGAGCCAAGGCAGGAGCATTGGGTAGCAGCAAAACATGTGCTCAGATACTTAAGGGGCACGGTGGAGTATGGTCTAAGATATCTTGGAGATGGTGAAGTGAGGTTGCAAGGGTATACAGACTCAAATTGGGCAGGCAATGTAGCAGACAGGAAGAGCACCTCAGGGTGTTGCTTTAGCTTGGGATCAGGCATGATATCCTGGTTCAGCAGGAAGCAGACTTTGTGGCACTTAGCTCAACAGAGGCCGAATACATGGCAGCCAGTATTGCTAGTTGTGAGGCCATTTGGCTTCGCAAGTTGCTTACAGTATTGATTGATCAAGAGTTGGATCCCACGGTGATATATTGTGATAATCGAGTTGTATCAAACTCTCTGAGAATCCAATATTTCATGACAAGTCCAAACACATAGACATCAAATATCACTTCATACGAGACAGGATTCAGAAGGGAGCCGTAAAGCTCCAGTATATTCCCACAGATCAGCAGGTAGTTGATATTCTGACCAAGCCCTTAGTGAAAGGGAAGTTTGAAGCATTCAGAGACAAACTTGGATTGGTGCAGAATTCCTTCCTCGCTAAGAGGGAGTGTTGAGAAATGTAGCTCGGACAGGAACTTCTTGCACAGGCTTCAGTATGAACGTGCTAGAAGTGGTTCGAGACATTTCTAATTCTATTTTGAAATTCACTTAAGTGATTTTCTATTTTTAAGTTCACTTAAGTGATTCTATTTTGTAATTCACTTAAGTGATTCTATTTTGAAATTCACTTAAGTGATTTTCTATTTTTAAGTTCACTTAAGTGATTCTATTTTGTAATTCACTTAAGTGATTCTATTTTGATATTCACTTAAGTGATTTTCTATTTTTAACCTTACATCTCAAGATGAGATGAGATCTAATCTTAGGGTTAGAGAGATTAGGGTTACCTTTTTCAAGGATAAAAGGAGAAGATCAAGAGTGTTTTAGATACACAGAAAAGAATGGGAGGAGAACAGATTGTTGAAGGAAAACTACAAGCTTAGGAGGAGAAGAACAGTGATTGCTGGCTAGAAAAGCAGCAAGAGAGCAGAAGTGTTCTGTTGTAGTTGTAGCCTCTTTTATTTGTAATATTTCAGGTTCAGAAATATATTTAACTTCTGTTGTTCACGCTGTTTATTTTTCCAGCCATCTGTGTGATTGTTGCATGTTTGAATAAATTATTCTCAGATCTGATTTATTTTAAAATAACATAGGACAACAGTTATCTAGGGCTGTAAAATTTACAACAATTGTATTCTCAATTTAAAGTAATGGGAAAGTATTTATACATAAACAAACATTAGTGGAAATAATCCACACGTGCAAATGAAAGAATCATAGAGGCAAGAATTATCAAAATGAATAGAACATCTTCATTGGTATATTCAATATGAAAGTACAACAATGACCATGAAGCATGATCACTACATTGGTACTCAAGAGTTATCACATGTGATCCAACATATGCTTTTCACATGTAAGGGGCTTATAAATAAGGAACTCGGCAAGGGAGGTATTTGCATAACTGCGCAACTAACTTTGTACCTGTCCACCAACTAACAACTACCCTTTACATGACAAATTAATTACGTACATACATAATACTAAACACTTGCCATATATGCTTCTTACGTGGTGACTTTCTACAAACATTTTGTGCACATACATAATTATTTACAATACGTCAAAAAGAAACTATACAATCACAATGGATATGTGTACTCATGCTTGTACACATCTATGTGCGAGATGGCGCTTGGGACAACACCACTTTAAAACTGGCTGCTACATTTGCCCTCCCCTCTAGATTGGTCAATGTTCCCATTGACTGTGTTTCCTACCCTTTAGGATTAGGCTGATGTGTAGAAGATGTTGTTGGGCTTGGACAAGTTCTGCATCCATCCTACAGATCTACGTGTTAAGTGCATTTGTATTTGACTTCAACTTAGTTGCATAAGATGGGTACCATGCCCATTCAAATCCATGATGATGCACCTTTTTACTCAACTCATGACTACTTCCTTGCAATGCAACAACATTTCCTTGTGCAACTTCCAACTGAGCGTGCAAAGCTGCAATATGCTTGCCTTTTGCTGATTTCTCCCACTCCAAACGTTGCAATTGCTCACTCTGCCCCTTCTTCAGCTCTTTCATCTCCTGCCTTTGTTGTGCTAGTTCTTCTTTGACCTCCATATTCAATTTTTGAATTTCCCCTTCTTTCACCCAGGCTTCCTGCTACTTTGCCTTCGTTTGTGAATTGTTCACCATTTCATGAAACGCTTGCAGCCCTACTGTCAGCCATTGAATCAAGTAAGCTAGATAGTTCAATTTGCATATGTTGGTTCCATCTGTGATTCCAATTTGAACTTATTTATTGTTGGTGGGGGTCAAAAAATAAATGCAAGGTGGATGACAGTACAACACCCATGTACCTTGAGGAATCTTCGTTACACCAATCGTGGTTTAAATGTTGCTTTCTCCAAGCTCCCACATTTGAATTTGAGCCATTTGGGCCAACTATCTCATCCTTGACTCATCCCTTAACCAATTGGTCAGTTTGGCTGCCTCGCTCCCAACCCTTAGCATCCATATTCTCCACTAACTAATAGCATTGGAATCAAACTCCTGATGCATATTATCGATCACTTCAATCATCTTACTGAAGAAGTTACGAAGCTAATTGTCGATCATTTCACCCATCAAAGGTGGTTTATTCAACTTGGGGTATTCAATCAATGTGTGTTCATTGTTATCACTCTCCCTGTATCGACCCAAATTTTTTGCGCCCTTACCTTCAAGCTAAAGGATCCGTTCCCGGAAGGGGGATGCGAAAAGGATGAGACGGTACCTCGGACTGAGAGGCCCTTTGAAGGTCACGCCTCTCGGGGGAGGAGTATCAGGGTGAATTTTTGACGGATGGTGGGGTTCACCAGGAAACTTTGAGCGGCAGTTTCCACGCCTAGGTTGAGAATGGGTTTGATGTGTTCAGTTTTATGCTTAATCATTCAACTCCTAGGTTTGGCCAAATGAATCTAAGCTATTCTATATGCAAATACTGATTTTTATGAATGCAGAAAGCAGTGATGGATGTAAAACATAGAAAATATGCTAAATGAGACAAAACATACTTGATTCTAGATGTCTAGTGAAGATTATGAAGCTTGTAGTAGTCCAGATTGTCTCGAATCTGACAGAATCATCTCGAATCTGACAGAATCGTCCCAGATCACAATCGATCGTCTGAGATCAGATAGGATCGTCGTCGATCTGACGAATTCGTCAGAAACCTACAATCATAGAGATAGATACCAAAAACACAAAATGCAATTGCAAAAGGAAGGGGAAATGAAAGAAATGATAGTAAATTTGTCTAAAATAATAAATCTAGATAATAATTGAAGGAAATGCCTTATTTTAATGATTGATTTTAATTTTATCATGCATGTAAGCTAAATGAGGTGAACTCCAAGATGCAGAAATGAAATAAACCAAATAAATGCAAAACAAAACAAGCAAGAAAGGGTAGAAAATGCAAACTCAGGGCACTGGTTGCCCCCAATCTTGACTACAGTCGAAATTGCCTGCAATCGTATGAAATCGTCTGGGATGTTGATAGGATCGTTCGAAATAGTACAGGATCGTCTGCGACGATCCGAGCTTGCTCCAGCTAAAAAATAGTAAGGTTCCTGCAAGAAAACTTGAAAATGCACAAATGCAGACAATGATTTGAGGTGTTCTAATGCACGCAAAACTAGAGTTGCAGAGAAATTCAGCCAGGGGGAAAGTCAAGGAAAATCCTAAGTTTAAATAGGATTAGGGAGAGGTTAGGAGGTTGGAGATCATCCCAATCTGGGAGATCTCCAATGGGGGAGTCTCTAACTACGCAGACACGCTTTCTGCCCAAGTTAGAGAAGCTGTTGAAACAAAAGCTAATTATGAAAAATTAGTTTTAGGACAAAATCGTTTGGACGTTCTGCTCCAGACGAATTCGTTCGATATGAGACGATTTCATCTGATCGATGACGATATCGTCCAACGGTCACAACAAATCCTAAAAATGACACGAAAAATGAGGGGAGCAGTTGAACGGGCAGTTTTGTGCAGTTTCGAGGTTAAAATTCAAATTTTAATATTTTTACTAAGGTTTAACTGCGTCAATTTTAGGGTGCTACATTTTGCCCCCTCTTTAGCGAATTTTCAAAAGAAAATGCGTTAAAGACGAGTTCTTCTCGCTTTACGAGAAAAAAAAAATTTATTCTAATTTTTAGACGACGATTCTAGGTCGAATCGTATGACTGCTTACTATGGTGCCCCCTCCGTGTTTTTACCCAAATCGAACGTTTGAGGTAAAAGCGCAGAAAAGCAAAATTTAAATGTTGTTAATTGTTTTTGAATAAAATTAAGAAAAATAGGGTAAAACCCTAATTCATTTTTATTGTTCATTTTCTCTGGTTTAGGAGCTCTGCAGACAAAAATGGTAGAGACGGCGCACAGATCGACAAAGGTCCAACGCGGGCTACAGGTAAGGATCTGAACTTAGTGTAACATGTTTTAATTGAATTTATTTGCTTTTTAGGTAAATTTTATTGGATTTTTGGGCATCACAGCCGTTTTTGGGCCGTCGACATCATCGGGACGAAATCGTCTCTAGATCGTTGATTTCGTCTGAGGGCGAAATCGGCGATATAGGGTCAATTTCATCCAATAAAGGATGAAATTGCTGAATTTAGGACGATATCGTCCAATACTTGACAATATCATCATTTTTATGAATTTAAATTTGTTTTAATTGCATTTGATTGATTTGAATAACTGTTTATTAATGATTTTATTATTTTGTTGTTTATTTTGCAGAGGTTTGCTAAAAAGTCAAGAATGGAAGTACGGGGGGCTAAGGAATGACGTGGCCACACTAGATCAGGCAGAGCGAGACCAGCTGGCACAGGTTGGCTTGCAGCATGTGGCAGAGATGCCATAGATTCCTACAGACATGGGGTGGTATCTAGGTTCATTTTGCTTTCGGTTATCGACAAGGGAGATGACTCCCACTTTGGAGGATGTATGGAGGATCTTGAGGATCCCCATATACGGACGGTTCATGGCCCCTGCGGCTAATCAGGGCCAGGCGATGATGCGGCTCTGCGGTGACCCTAGCTTCGCCCTGGAGAAGGGCAGAGTGAACATCGAGTCACTGCGACAGATGCCTAGGGCATTAGGTTGACTCAGGTTTTGGCTGAGGTAGTAGGTGGACTTCTGTTATGCCACCAGAGCGGGTGCAGACTACCATGGCTCCTGACAGATGTGGTCTACGACATGCGAGACCATGGATACAGATTTGCTTGGGGGAGCTTTATACTATGCGGGCTGTACAGGATCCTACATGGGGTCGTGTACAAGGGCGGGCGATGTCTAGTCTTGACATCTCTACTGTAGGTCTGGTGCTGGGAGCACATCGTGGTGCGGAGGCCGGTAGGGCTTCCACTAGTAAGGGTTGATCGGGAGAGGCCCCGGGTTTTCTATTGGTGGCTCCAGAGAGGGTCACAGCGACGGATAGATTTGCCAGTGTCACGGAGGTTACTTGATGACCTCATACCCAACCAGATCACCTAGAGGTCATGGAGAGAGCATCCAGGGTGGGTAGAGGACAGACAGGAGCTGGCTCGCATCAGGCGAGTTTGCTGGCTGAGGATGGAGCGGGGAGAGGTGGAGCTCCACCGCTACAACTAGGTTTTGCGGTAGTTCGGTCTGTAGCAGGGGATCCCTTCTCTCAGGGATTACAAGTTTTCTCGGACTGTCCGGGATAACACCATATTGAGCGGGGCTCCAGACATGCAACGGTTCTGGAGTCAGGACGCAGACGATGCCCCCATTCAGCTAGTGTATGGGGATGATGCTAGGGTTGCAGATGGATACGATGCCTGGTACGCAGGCATCCGCACTTCTCGGATGATGAAGGCATAGGGTCCGATACACACGATTGTGCGTCAGATGGGGAGGCGGTGCCAGGCGGCCATTGGGGCAGCGCGGGGTCGTAGAGGGAGAGAGCAGCGATGGTCTCCAGAGGAGAGACGACAGAGGAGGCCACAGGCTCAGCAGAGGTCGTATCAGCAGGAGAGGAGGGAGGAGGGACTCCCTTCTCAGCGGAGAGAGAGGCCACCATCGCCCGATAAGGGCAAGGGTGTCGAGGTGGGGGAGAGTAGTGAGGTGGCAACTCTCCGGGGGGAGGTTGTCCGCCTCCAGGCTCAGGTGTAGACATTACAGGATGAGGCTGCACGGCTCAGGGCACGGAGCGGAGGGGTGAGCAGCCGAGATCTAGCGTGGGCTATTGCGCAGATCACATTCTACCAGGCGCTATACTACCAGGCAGTGCCATCAGAGCAGAGGATACCGCTACCAGCCCATATTGTAGAGCCTGTCATGATGGGGTCGTCGGGGACATCATCACGATCAGCATCCAAGACTCGCAGCACGACACGGACATCGATGGGGCCACCTCCTCCACCTCAGGGCAGGAGAGGAGATGAAGTTGAGAGCTCGAGGGGTTCTCGAGGCTAGCCGCTGACTGCACTACATACTATATTATAGTGTTATGATTATTTTGAGAGGATTGAGTATGCCGAGGTATAGATTGTGGCATACCAATCTAGTTTTGATATGATGTACATAATTTTGTTGATATATATATGAGATTTTTTTTTTTTGATGATATGACTTGTGTATATGTTTGTATGATGCTTTAATGTTTTGGTTTGTTGATTGATGATTCATGCAATTATGTCATTTGGAAATATTATAATTTGATGTCATGTTTTAAAATTTAAATAAAAGAATCTGATGTAAACAAATTGGTTGTTTGTGGTATGATTTGATAAAAAAAAGGACTTTTAACAATAATTTCAAAGGACATTGTCGTTGTTATATGACCATTTCATGGAGTCGCCGCTTGCTAGGTCGTCAAGCTAATCCGAGTATAGAAATATTGTTAAAAGTAAAAGAGTGCTTAAGAGACTGTCTTAAGGCTTTGTGTTGTGATGATGAAGAATGGTGATGATGATGATTTGTTTTCAGATTTCCATGAAAATATTATGCATGAAAAATGATTTTTGAGGTTGTTCGCCTCCAGGCTCAGGTGCAGACATTACAGGATGAGGCTGCATGGCTCAAGGCATGGAGCGGAGGGGCGAGCACTCGGGACCTAGCATGGGCTATTGCCCAGATCACATTCTACCAGGGGCTATACTACCATGTGGTGCCAACGGAGCAGAGGGTACCACTACCAGCCCACATTGCAGAGCCTGTCGTGATGGGGTCATCGAGGACATCATCACGATCGGCATCCAGGACTCACGGCACCACACGGACTTCGATGGGGCCACCTCCTCCACCTCAGGGCGGGAGAGGAGATGAGGCTGAGAGCTCGAGGGGTTCTCGAGGCTAGCCGCTGACTGCACTACATACTGTATATATATTGTTATTATTATTTTTGAGAGGATTGAGTATGCCGAGGTACAGATTGTGGCATACCAATCCAGTTTTGATATGATGTACATAATTTTGTTGATATATATATGAGATATTTTTTGATGATATGACTTGTGTATATGTTTGTATGATGCTTTAATGTTTTTATTTGATTGATTTGATGATTCATGTAATTATGTCATTTGGAAATATTATAATTTGATGTCATGCTTTTAAAATTTAAATGAAATAATCTGATGTAAACAAATTGGTTGTTTGTGGTATGATTTGATAAAAAATAAAAGGGACTTTTAACAATAATTTCAAAGGACATTGTCGCTATTTATGACCATTTCATGGAGTCGCCGCTCGCTAGGTCGTCAAGCTAATCCCAGTATAGAAATATTGCTAAAAGTAAAAGAGTGCTTAAGAGACTGTCTTAAGACTTTGATGTTGTGATGATGAAAAATGGTGATGATGATGATTTGTTTTCAGATTTCCATGAAAATATTATGCATGAAATATATTAAAAAATGATTTTTGCTAGGCATAAATTCCTAAGTGTGATAAAATTTTTGAATAATTCCCTAGGAATTATACCATCATTGCAAAATTGAATGTTGACATAATGACATGAAATAGCAAAGTATTCGTTCTTTTTAAAGCATAATTGTGTAACATAATGATTTAAGTCATATGTTTTTATGATTTTAAATAAATGGGAAAATAAAATTAAAACAATGGTTTGCGCTAGGCATAGAATATTTAGGTATAGACTTATACCATCATCGCGAAATCCAAAGAAGAAATTGATATAATAGTTTTATTGCATGGTTGATTTTTTATTTTTTTGAAATAAACAGAAAATATAAGATGAGGACTTGCGCTAGGCATAAAATTCCAATTTAAGTTTTGGAACTATACCATCGTCGCGAAAGTCGAAAATATATAAATGTGATTTTATTGCATATTTTTGAAAGAAGTTTTGGATTTTGAAAAGAAATATATGTAATTGCTATAACATAAAACAGATGAAATCATTCCAGAAGATTTGCATAAATATTTTAAATTATCTCAAAGACAAAATTTAGATTTATAAGGAATCCCATGTGCATATGTGAGTTCATTGCCGATCTTGATTTATCATAATGATACAAAATCTCTCAAATACAAATGTGTGTGCAATTGCTTTGTGCATTTACCAGTTTTGAGCAAGATACTTTGATACAAGTGATTTGAATTAACCAAATAAGTGTTCATTGACCATGATTTATATGCATATAACCGTACCAGACTACTATGTAAGTCGGGTTATCAAGAGCTAGCTAATCCATAAGCAGACATAGGTCTGTACAAAAGAAGGTCGCTAATGTAACAGACATATCACCATGCTAGGAGTTACCCAAGGCCAAGCGGGTTGGGCACAAACCACTTGTTATGGGGCTTACCTCACAGTTTTCGAATAATTGAGAATTCCAGGGATTCAAGCTCATTCACCCTTCTTTTCTTTTCAATGGGTAGGGAAAAGGGATTTTATTGCTTTTGCTCTTTTTTCTTTTCTTTTCTTTTCTCTTTTTCTTTTCTTTTTTGTATTTTTGCTTTGATATTTGAGATAATGCTGAAATAGTGCTGAGATAGTACAAAATGATACTGAAATAATGCTTCTTTTTCTCATGATTTTGCTTGATTTTTCTTTTTCTTTTGCTTCCTATTCTAGGGATACTTGCTCGGATTGGCTGTAGAGCAAGGGATTTTTATTCTGGGTAGGGGTGAGCTTGTCCTTTTGTCAATTCTCAAAGATTCTAGACCATGTGCATGATAGGATAGCAGGGGAAACTTTTCGCTCAAGAAACCACTTCTACTATGTAGCATCGTATTGAATTTGCAAATGTAATCATTTTAATGTGAAAAAGTGCACTTGGTTTAAGTAAATAACAAGATCAGTTCTCTATGCTCAAACTTTATTTAATTCAACATGTGGACTTTGATATAAGAGAGATAAGTAATCATGCCAGATAAAATCAAGATATTTATTCATGTGTTTGTGAAATGTGAGGGATTCCAAATAAATGCTAATTTATCCAAAATAATATGAAAATATAACTGCAATATTTCAAGAATTAACAAGTACAATAAATAAATATACACAACAAATGTTTTTGAAGATTTTGATGATTTTGATTTTTTTATATTTTGGTTTTAATGTATGATTTGAGAGAATGAATAATATTGTTGTTTGTTTTTGAAATTTTTATATGTTTTATGAAAACTGAAATAATATGCAAAATATATACAAATGATGAAATGACCAGATTTATGCATAATAGCGTTTAAGATGCATAATGTTCATAGGTTCTTTAAGATCTTTACCATCTAAGGTAGCTAATTTGTATGCTCCCGATCCAAATTTAGCAGTGATAATATATGGTCCAAGCCAGTTGGGCTCAAATTTACCTTTAAGGTCTTTAGTTGCATTAGTATTTTTTTATTTTCTTTTAAAACAAGGTCGCCGATCTCAAAGGATCGATGATGAACTTTCTTAGCATATGATCTTTTAAGCTTGTTTTGGTAGGCACGAAGATGCTCCAAAGCATTGATGCGCTTCTCATCTAGGAGTTCCAACTGACTGAGTCTGCCAGCACGATATTCATCTCCTACTTCAGTATCTTGAAGTAGTAGAGCCAAAGAAGGAACTTCTAATTCAAATGGAAAAACAGCTTCAGCGCCATAAACCAAAACAAAAGGTGAAGTGCCCGTGGGAGTACGAACGCTAGTTCGATAAGCCCACAAAGCAGGATATAATTGAATGTGCCAATCTCGGCCAGATTTATTGACCAATATTTTAAGGATTTTAATTAATGTTTTATTAGATGCTTCTGCTTGGCCATTACCCTGAGGATAATAGGGAGTGGACCAACGATGTTGAATTTTATATTTTTGACATAATTTCTTGACATCTTTATTTTTGAAACAAGTTCCATTATCTGAGATGAGATTTGCAAGAATTCCGAACCTACAAATAATTTGATTAAAAATAAATTTGGAAACTTGGGTTCCAGTGCAGGAAGCTAAGGGCATAGCTTCAACCCACTTCGTAAAATACTCGATGGCGGTTATGATGAATTTGTGTCCATCAGATGACACAGGATTTATTTTGCCAATGATGTCTAAGCCCCATTTTGAAAAGGGCCAAGGAGATGAAATAGCCTACAGTTCTTGTGCAGGGGCATGGACAAGGTCAGCGTGCTTCTGGCACTTGTCGCAATGGCGCACATAATCATGTGCATCATTCTCCATGGTAGGCCAAAAATATCCTATCCTAAGGAGTTTTTTAGCAATGGCGCTACCACTGAAGTGTCCCCCACAAGATCCATCGTGGGCTTCACTCAAAGCTGATCTAGATTCTTCTAGATTCAAACATCTCAATAGGATACCTTCAAAAGATCTCCTATATAAAGTATTGCCAATTATTACGAAGCGACTTGCTCGTCTACGTAATAACCGACGTTGGTTTCTATTAAAACTTTCAAGGAAGGTCCCATTTTGAAGAAAATCAAATATATCCGTATACCAAGGTTCAGGAGTAGTTTCGTTGATTAGAAACACATCCAAAGGTTCTAAGCATGACTTATTTGAAGTGGGTTCCTGGAGTCGATGAATAATGATGGTGGCATATTCGTCATCTAACTCCAAGGGTAGAAGAGATGCAGCTGCAGCCATAGCGTCAGCCGCACGGTTGCTAGTTCTAGGAATAGCTTCCAAGGTAACTTGATCAAATAAAGATATTAATTGTAAAACATATGCTTTATATGGGCACAATTTATCATCTCTGGTCTGATAAACATCATTAATTTGGTTTATGACAAGTTGAGAATCACCAAAAACTAATAGATTTTTAATTTTTAGTGCCAAGGCAGCTCGTAATCCAAGGATTAGAGCTTCATATTCAGCAGTATTATTAGTACAAGCAAATGTTAATTTAAAGGACAAAGGGATAATGTGTTTTTGTGGAGATATTAAAATAATACCTGCACCAGCCCCACTCATGCATCGGGCTCCATCAAAGTATAAGGACCATTGTTCTAGATGGTCTGCCTCTAGTTGAAGGCATTCATCAAGAAACTCAATGATGAGGGGATGGGTAGACTCTAAGGGTGCAGCAACTAATTGATCTGCTATGATTTGACCCTTAACAGACTTTTGTCCTATAAACATGAGTTCAAACTCGCTTAGAGCAAGAACCCATTTCGCTGTGCGACCCGATAAATAAGGTCGACTCATGAGATACCGCAAGGGATCAGATTTAGCAATGACATACGTTTTCTGACTGAGCATATAATGGCATAATTTTTGCGTAGAAAATATGACTGCTAGACATAGTTTTTCTAATGTTGTGTAGCGGGTTTCATAACTGATTAAAGTTTGGCTAATATAATAATTAGCACGTTCTCTTTTCTCATCATCAAGTTGAGCTAACATAGCTCCTAAGGCAAAATCTGAAGCTGAAATATATAGGATAAATGGGCGATCAGGTCTAGGTGGTGAAAGCACAGGTGGGTTAAGGAGGTATTGTTTGAGGAGTTCAAATGCTTCCTTACATTCATCGTCCCAATTGAAAGGGACATCCTTCTTAAGAAGCTTAAGAAAGGGTCCTGTTTTATCCGCCAGCTTATCGATGAAGCGACGGATAGCTTGAAGCTTACCTTGTAAACTTCGTAATTCAGATATATTTGTGGGTGCGGGCATATCAGTGATAGCCACAATCTTGAGAGGGTCAATTTCGATACCACGTAAAGAAACTATAACCCCCAATAATTTACCGGACTTGACTCCGAATATACATTTGGCTGGATTTAATCGGATAAGATATTCCCTTAACCGATTAAATACTTTTCTCAAATCATCTAAATGATCATCTTCATTAATAGAACGAGCTATAATATCATCTACATAATCATGTAGGATATCATGCATCATATCATGAAAGATATAAGTCATGGCTCATTGATATGTTGCACCTGCATTCTTTAAACCAAATGGCATCACTTTCCAACAAAAGGTACCCCAAGGGGTAATAAAGGCTATTTTAGCCTGATCTTCAGGAGCTATCCTGATCTGATTATAGCCAAAAAATCCATCCATTAGGGATATCATTCCACTCCCAATAGTAAAATCAATGATTTGATCCATGTTGGGAAGAGGAAAATCATCTTTAGGGCATGCAACATTAATATCTCTAAAGTCTGTGCAAACCCTAACTTTGGTAGCTTCTTTCTTGGTTACTAGAACTACATTCGAGATCCATTCAGCATAATCAATAGCTTGTATAAAAATAACATTCAAGAGTTTTTCTAACTCCCCTTTGACTAGCAAGGCCACTTTGGGATGCATTTTTCTAAGTTTTTGTTTAACAGGTTTAGCATCCGGATGGACTACTAGGTGATGCATGACTACAGAAGGGTCTAAACCTGGCATATCTTCATATGTCCAAGCGAAGACATCTTCATATTCTTTAAGAAATGCAATGTATTGATCTTGTTTTTCTTGACTTAATTCTGATCCAATATTGATTATGTGAGGATTATCCTCGGTTCCAATGTTAACTTTTATGACGTTTTCTACTTCCATGTGTAGATCTCTCTCAAAATTAGGTGGGGTGGGTGAAACGCCCAATTCTTGTAATTCTTCCAAGGTTAGCTTGGATAATTCATCTTGAGGATTCGTGGCCTCAAGATGGGCTATAGTAGGTATAGAACCATTGAAATAAAATTCGTTGTGTAACAACTCTTCAACGGAGACATCATGGAAGATATCTCCCTCCAACTCATCGTCGGATTCAGCAATCATTTCAGGATAAGCTAAGGATAGCATATTACATGTAAATGGCTGATTTGTTAGACGCAAAGCATCACGTCCATCCAAATAATCTTGATAACATATGAGTTGATCATCATCTTCAAAAGGGAAGGGTTGACCCTTACTAGGAAATAGGCCCACACCACATCGGGCGGGCCATGGTTCTACCTCAAAAGGTTCTTTCATACCATCTTGGAAAGGTCCCAAACCTTTCCCTTTATATCCCATTTTAAGCATTATAGGTTTAGCTTTAGTATACTCATTAGTAAAATAACATCGAGCATATCCATCATAATGAGTTTTGATGTTCCTGGGTATTCTTCCCCAGTCATATCCCTTATAAATAAAGGCACAACTCCCGACTTGGTAAGTACTTCCCATAGGTTGTGGGAGGCCCAAGGTATGAGGAGATGGCGGCAAATTATTTAAAATAAGGGAATCTTGCATAGAAGCATTTGTTTTTTCTGATATGAGAATTTTAGATAAATCAGGTAAGAGCTCATCAGAAAGAGCGTAAGAGGTAGAAGGATCATTCCCTATATCTTTTGATGTGGAAGATATGCTTTTGGTAGATGTAGATAATGTAGAGGTGTTAATAAATGGGTCTATAGGTATAGAAATTGTAGGAGTGGAACATGAAACATTGGTTGTGGGATTAGGATCTTTCCGAGGTTCTAATGTAGTTTGTTTAGAGGATGGTTGAGCTATATGTAAAGGTGGAATTGATGGAGAAGATGTAGATGAAGTTATGGGTGTGTGTTTCACACGTTTAGATGAAAAATGAGAATTAGGATGTGTGGATGACAGAGCAGGGCAAAATTGAACTCCAACAGGTTCTGCCAAAGCACACATATCAAAGGGTCTAGGATCACCATGAATAGTGACCAACTGATTTTTAAATTCGAATTTAACACATTGATGTAAAGTTGATGGAACAGCCCGCATTGCATTGATCCAAGGGTGACCCAAGAGTATATTGTACGATGCGGGGCAATGTACAATAAACACGGTCGTATCTAAGGTTCTCGGACCAACTTGCAATGGGATGGTGATAACTCCACACGTTTCTTGTGTTTCGTCATTGAAAGCTTTTATGATCATGTCAGTTCTTTTCATTTCATCACTTCTAAACCCAAATATTTGGTAGAAGTCAAAAGTGCAAATGTTTAGAGATGAACCATTATCAATCAAGACCCTTTTGACTGCTACATCTCCTATTAGGGCAGTAATATATAAGGGGTTATCCTTATGTAAACTATGTTGTGGTATATCTCTATCCCGAAAGTCAATACAATCGACTTCTCGAGTTATTATAGTATTGGTCATGGCTTCAGGTTGAATATCTTGTGGTACCATCATTTGGCTTAATGTGAGCATCAATTCATCTCTATGTGTAGGAGAAGATCTTAAAAGGTCCAAAAGAGAAATTCGAGCTGTAGTATTTGATAGTTGCTCATTAATATTATAAGGAGGTTTAGGTTGAACATTAGGAGCATGATTCCCTTTATTAGGAACTTTCAAAACAAATGGAGCTGATCCATCATTCTGATTTTGATCTTGTTGAGAATTTTGAGCTTGTTGTCTAGTAATAGCTCCAATGGTACCTACAATATTGTTTTGCGGATGATGAATAGGTCTTGGTCTAGTGTTTATAGCTTGTTCATTAGAAAGTAATTGATGAGAAGATGGTCTAGCAGTGACTCTTCTTGGAAATGGTTCTTCTGGAACCATAGAATTTGTGATAGGTTGAATAGCATCTGATTCATCTTCAGAACTATTCGATTGATTTGATGTGATTTCCATGTCACTTTCAGTTTCATATTCTGTATCACTAAGATCAGGAGTTTGAATATTATGTAGAGGCCTGGTCGTGACCATGGATAAAGTTGTGTCAAAATTTTGTAGATCATGAGTAGGTAAATGTCCACTAATGGTTCCTACATATCGGGTAGGAGGGGGAACATTATGATGCTCAATTTGATTGGCCACCTCTTTACCATGCTTTGGTAAAGGATGTTGAAATATGTCTAATGATTGATTGGCATTCTGATTCTGATTTTGGGGGATGTTCTTTTGAGCATTATTAGGAGGATTTTGTTTAGGTTGGAAGGCTTGCACCTCCATTTCATTATTATCAATCAAGTCTTGTATTTTATGTTTCAATATTTTACAAGAGTTGGTAGAGTGTCCAGGTCCTCTATGGAAATCACAGTGTAAATCAGCTCTGTATCCGGGTATAGTTGGATCAGGTTCCCGGATATTAGGTAATTGAATCAAACCTCTTTCGAGTAATTGCGGTAGAATAGTTGATAGAGGTTGATTCAATCTAGTAAATTCTCGAGGAGGTTTATCAGGAGGTTTCAATATAAATTTCTCTGTTGTCTTTGTAGTATTGACATTAGCAACATTTCTGCTATCAGTGACTCCATCACCCACAACTTGTTTATTTTTATATTGATTTCTGGATGTTTTCTCATCATCTTTCTTCTTAAGCTGACCTCTCCTAATGAGAGCATCCTCCACTCTTCGAGCTAAGTCTATAGCTTGATCGAAGGTGGTTAAGGTAGCAGTTGATAACTCATAGGATATTTGTTCTTGTAAATTATTAATGAAAATGTCCAACATTTCCCTATAAGGTAGCACAAAGTGCAGTTTTCCTGTCAACTGCCTCCATCTAGCTAGGAAATCAGCAAAGCATTCATCTTTGTCTTGTTTTAAGTTGTATAAATCTTTAATGGTCACATGCCTTTCGATGTAGGCACTAAATTGATGGACAAAAGACTCAGTTGTTTCTTCAAAATTCCTCAAAGAATGGGTGGGCAATTGATAGTACCACTCTAATGCCATTCCTCCTAAACTTTTTGGGAACATTTTTAGTAATAACAAGTCATCATATGATATATCATGACATGCTATCCTAAACATGCGAAGATGCTCTATGGGATCTTCAGTTCCTTTGTATATAGGCAGGACGGGCATAGGAAAGTGTTTAGGATATGGTTGTGCTACAACTATGGGATCTAAAGGCTGACTACACATCTCTCGATAATTGTACGAGGGACGGTAGGGATCTATCTGGTCCATGCGGGAAGCTAGCTGTTTCACCATGGCTTCCAGATTACTAGTTTGTCCACCATATTGGTTCGGTGGAACATGAGTATGGGATTTGTGAGCATATGATGGCGTGACATAAGGATTAGATGCTATATTGCTATTATGTAAAGTGTTGGTAGGAAGGGTATTATGAAGAAGTTTTGTAGTTGTATTATGTTGTATCCCAGATTGTTGGAAATTGATGTTTGGCTTAGTTTTGGGCTTTTGTTGATTTGAGGTATATTGATCAATAGTTTGGCGAAATAAAGCAGTGAATGAAGGTTTCTTTTGTGCGGGAATGATTTTAGGCTCAATAACAGGTTCCTTAGGAGGTTGGGTAACCTGTTGTTTTTGCATGTTCTGGATTATAGTGGCCATATCCATATTAGATGGTCCAGCTTGATCACTTTCTTGATCAACGAAGGACAAGGGATTAGTGTGTATGTTAAACATGTCTTCCATGGTTGCTTGAGTTTCACTAATTTGTTCCCTATCAATATGAACTGCCCTATTAAGAGCACCAATATTATTATTGAGGAATTTCCAGAAATGATCCATGTTATCAAAAGTAACAGCTCCACTTGGAGACATTCTAGGGGATGAGGATCCTTCCTCTCTAACAGTTTCTTCTTGTTCATTTCCTACAACAAGCTCTTCTTCTTGCTGGTCTAGAGTTCCTCCTTCCGGAATTGGATCCTCAGGAAGGACATTTGGGTTTTTTATTTTCTTTCCTAACCAATCTTCTTCTTCTTCAGTTTGTTTACCATTCCTAAGTCTAGTCATTGTGCTTAAACTTAGATTTCAGCAAATATATATATATATATATATATATGCAACAAGCTTGAGAGGTATATATTTTAATTATATACCTACTATAATACTTAAAATAAAATGTTTTGATTTTGTTATATTTTTGTTTTGTTTTTGTTTTGTTTTTTATGTTTTTATAACAATATTATAAAGATAACAAACAACACACTAAATGCAAGAAATAATAATAATAAAAGAAATGATCTAGTCTTCTATAAATAGTTTATGAATATCATTAATAGGATCAAGTTCTTCAGGAGTCATGAAATGTTCTTCTTCAAATTGGAAATTTTCTTTCAAGAATTTGATAAAGTGTGCTATAGTGATATTATCTATTTCAGACTCTGATTGGTAGAAATAAAGCTCATGGCAATACTCTCGATATAACACAGCTCTAGGAACTCTCCTCCATCTTTCCCTATCTGTAAGAATGACCTCTTGATCTTCTATATGACCTAGGAATTGGTGTACTATAGCTGCGTTCTCGAGGTATTCCTCAAAGGTGTACAATTCGAAAGACACAAGGGCTCTCTTATCAGCTAACCACCTATGGCAAGCTCTCTGAAGTTCATGGTACAAAATGAGTTGATGAGGATCCAGGATTCTATCTAGGACAAACCTCTTAATTTGCTTAAGTTCTGTTGACCTAGATGAAATAATACCTAGTCTCCTATCAAGTTCGTCCCACAAAAGTTGGTTTCTATCTGTTTGAGGTACACTAAGCACATAATTAATTTCTATGGTTGCTAATTGGTTTTCAACATTTATAGTGACAACTTGTCTTTTCTTAAGATCTACCATCTAAACATGATATGCAACTTAGCAGTTTTCTAATGATTTTAAATGTTTTAAATGCATCTATTTTTTTTTTTTTGTTTTCAAAAGGTTTTAGTTTCACGTCGGGTTCACCAAAATGTATCGTTCCAAATTTTTTGCACCCTTACCTTTAGGCTAAAGGATCCATGCCCGG
Organism: Wollemia nobilis; assembly: GCA_028583015.1. Taxonomy (NCBI): domain Eukaryota; kingdom Viridiplantae; phylum Streptophyta; class Pinopsida; order Araucariales; family Araucariaceae; genus Wollemia; species Wollemia nobilis. Next base: position 52,468 of record JAQPPZ010007669.1, on the reverse strand, counting down.
AAGGGGGATGCGAGAAGGATGGGATGGTACCTCGGACTGAGAGGCCCTTTGAAGGTCGTGCCTCTCGGGGGAGGGGTATTAAGGTGAATTTTTGATGGATGGTGGGGTTCACCAGGAAACTTTGAGTGGCAGTTTCCATGCCTAGGTTGGGAATGAGTTTGATGTGTTCAGTTTTATGTTTAATCATCCAAGTCCTAGGTTTGGCCAAATGAATCTAAGCTATACTATTATGAAAATGCAGTTTTATATGAATACAAAAAGTAGGATTAAATGTAAAATATAGAGAATATGCTAGATGAGAAAAAGCATACCTGATTCTGGATGTTTGATGGAGATTCTGATGTTTGAAGTAGTCCGGATCATCTCGAATCTGACAGGATCATGAATGACGAGAATCACCAGATCAAGAGATCATCTGAGATCAAACAGGATCATCGTCGATCTGACGAATTCATCAGAAAGACCTGCAATCACAGAAATAGATACCAAATACAAAAAATGCAGCTATACCAACGAAGGAAGGGAAATGATAGTAAAATGATAGTAGAGATGCTAGAATGATAATTACAGATAAGAATTTAAGTAGAATGCACTATTTTAATGATTAATTTAGACTTTACCATGCACCTATGCTACATGAGGTGAACTCCAAGATGCAGAAATGAAATAAACCAAAATAAGATGCAAAATAAAACAAGCAAGAAAGGATAGAAAATGCAAACTCAGGGCACTAGTTGCCCCCAATGTTGGCTGTAGTCGAAATCGCCTACAATCGTACGAAATCGTCTCGAATGTCGGCGTGATCGTCCGAGATCGTACAGGATCGTCTGCGATGATTTGAGCTTGCTCCGACTGAAAAACAATGAGGTTCCTACAAGAAAACTTGAAAAGGGACAAAGGCAAGTAATGATCCAAGGTATTCTAATGCATGCAAAACTCGAGTTACAGAGAAATTCAGCCAGGGGGAAGGTCAAGGGAGGTCCTAAGGTTTAAATAGGCTTAGGGGGGAGGTTAGGAGGTTGGAGATCATCCCAATTTGGGAGATCTCCAATGGGGGAGGTCTCTAACTACGCAGACACGCTTCTGCCCAAGTTAGAGACGTCGTTGAAACAGAAGCTAATTATGAAAAATCAGTTTTGGGACGAAATCGTCTGGACGTTCTGCTCTAGACGAATTCGTCCGATCTGAGGCGATATCGTCTGATCGGCGACGATATCGTCCAACGGTCACAACAAATCCTAAAAATGGCATGGAAAATGAGGAGAGCGGTTTAACAGGCGGTTACGGGAGGTTTCGGGGTTAAAATTCAAATTTTAATTATTTACTAAGGTTTAACTGCGCCAATTTTAGGGTGCTACACTCCCAATATACCTCTTCTTCTTCATCATCCTAGTCATCTTCTTCCTCCAAACTCTCCTTTATCACCTTCCCCTTCAGTTTCTTTCTAATTTAGTGGCTGCTCCTCAATTTTTGTATTTTTGCATCTACCACCACTGGTGCTTTACTTGACTGACCAACTTCAAGTGCTCATGTTGTTGGTGTTTAAACAACACCCTTTTGCACAATTTTCAAGGTCACTGTCATAGGCATCTCCTCCAAAGGAGGGGAATATGTAAACTTTATTGCTTCCTCCCCATATTCTTGCAAACATGTTTCAAGACCGTCCAAATTTACTAGTTGGGAATTTATTCCCACCTCAACTCCTATAATGGTCACAACATTCTTTGTCCCCATTTGATCCATGGGTTCAAATGTTGCCCCTATTCCTAGTGTGCCAAAATCAAACCTTGGTGGGCCCATCTGTTTTACAATATATGGTGCTATGTTCAGAGCCTCCAAAGCAGCATTAATGTTTTCGATTTCATGTTCGACCTTGGCCATTGTCTCCTATTGTGTTGCATGTCTTTTGTGTAGCTTGTAGTTGTGTCTCTATTCTAGTTGCACTTCCCTTGTAACCCCCTGTTCCTCCACCTACTTCTCCCTTTGGACGATACCTACTTGTGCAATTACACCAAATTGCGTATGTGTTACCTCCTATACTTCCTACGTGACTTTCAACGCCACTTGATACATAGTCACCAAAGATGCAAGTATCATGATCAGTGTTTTCCATTTTAGTAGAGTGACCTATAATTGTATGTTCTACCTCTAGAACTGTACAGGTCCTTGTTGCGCACCCTTTGCATATGTAGATTTTTGTGGTGGGTTTATCTTCCCACCACTACCAATATTTGTACAATGTTTATCAAGTTGACTTGGTGGCTTCCATAAAGGTATTATTCTTACTGCCTACTTCAACCACAACTAGTTGAAAAGATAGACCTATGTGGTGCATGGTTCAAGGTTTGAACCATTTTTTCTATAGCAAAATTTGTCCGCATTGGATTGAATGGTGTGTTTTTATAGAGAAGTTATGATGATTTTATTAGGGTGTGTAGTCAAATTGGTTGCTTCACCTCAACCAAGACACTTGTGCCTATATAGATCAAAGGTCAATTTCTAGATGAGATGTTTTTGGTGGGTTCTGCTACATCAACATTGGAAGAAAATGGTTGTATAGCATATGTGGAAGCTTGATGCTCAAAGGTGCATTCAGAATCTTGGTTATCCTAAAGCACCCAACAAAAGTAAGACCAAGGGTCAAATCCCACTTTTGGCAAAACCATAAATTGATCATAATGAAGTGTTGGTCAATGTTGCACCTTCATGCACCACATTAACCAATATTTTTAAAATTTGTATACAACAATAAAACCAATCAGATGTAATCAAGTGTCAAATTTGCATTGGTCTAGAGGTGCTAAAGTGGAAAATTATAGATGGAAGACACTAGAAAATATTGGATTGTTAAGTGATAGCAAGTAGTTGGATATTGATTCTGTGAGGTTTGGAGTTTTAATTTTTCATTTTTGAGGTCCATTAAGAAAAATATTTTGGAGGCCATAACGTTTGCATACAATAGCATTTTGAGCCCTTTTTCTAAAATTGCACAATTTTAGATATTTATAAACTAATGGCATTAGTTTATAAACCTACTATAGTGATAGGGGATGGATTGTGTAATATGGATCCTCTCATTACTTGCCTTAATAAAAAAAAATTATTGTATATAGTTAACTCAAATTATCAACCTCCTATGGAAGAACTTGTGTATATTTTAAGAGGATAAAATAATAGTTCTTGATGACAAATATTGGAACCAAAAGGTAAAAAAAAGGCTCTAGTTTGTTTTCCTATTGACTGAACCAAACTTACTTTTTCATATTAAAGGAGTGACCCTATCAAAGTATGGTCAAAGTTGCAAAAAAATTTTGAAAGGTTAATACTACTAAAGTAAGTCACTTGGAATTAGAGCTTTCCTCTCTTAAATTAGCTGAATTTGATCATGGTGAGGGCTATATTGCAAGATTTAAGGCTTTGAAAGAAGATAATACATCTTTTGGAGGTAAAAATAAAGATGATAAAGAATTTGTTAAGATCGTACTTGCTAGTCTTTTCCCCTCCTTTTAGATATTTAATCTCATAGTTCAGATGATTCCTATTCTATTGAAATAAAAAAATCTCTTACTCTTGATCAACTTTTCTATCTTCTAGTGTACTTTCATGTTTCCATGTAGAATTATAATGGTGGACCTCTTCACATATACGCTTATGCCAAGGAATTCCAATCTAAGGAGACTAACACCTAGGGGCTCATGAGCAAGGCTAAGTCTTTAGAGAAAATAGAAACCACTTATGAATACTGTAAAAGGGAGGGACATCCTATGAATAATTGTTTGTTAAAGTTGTACAATATTGAAGCTAAGTTCTTGAAATAAGGTGGATGTATTTCAAATGATAAGGGAGATTTAATTGAATCTACCTCAACTATGGAGGACTACTAGAGCATCCATTATGGGAGAAAAGATATTTATTGTCACTAATGTCTTCTCTCCTTGGCCCATTAGTTTTGATTATAGGTGTGTTAACTTTCTAATCTAATCCATGTCTAACAATCAATATGGTGTTATGTATTGGATAGGCCTAAGGGAATTTTATTATGCAATGTATTTATTATCTTGTAATATTTTATTATGTAAGCCTAATGGGCTATGGTTAACCTTATCGTCCTTATTTAATATTTGTTATTAACCTAAATCCCACTTGTTATGTTGGCTTAGATTAAAATTTATGATGTAATTTCGGGTTTTGGTATTGCTATAAATACCCCTTTCACACTCATTGTTTTTATCAAAGTGTTGTGCAATATAATATTTGGATATAGTGATTATTTATGGTACCTATGGGCACCCACCATATTTTTTTTTTCACTTTTTGTATAAGATTTGAGTGGATGGATCGATTTTGTTATTTTTTTGGAAAATATTGTGAATTCTAATAGGCCTAATAATAAGCCTTTAGATAATGCTCCATAAAGAGAATGGGATGAGCATCCTAAAGGAGGATCCAAACCCACTTAGGTGTTGGACAACCTATGGAAAACCAAGGCACATCTTGAGAAGAAGAAATATGAGAGACCAAAACTAAAGCATACAAACCACACTCATCATCTTCCTTAATATCCATCACTATCACACAAGGCTCGAGAGAATCAACCTTATCATTCCTAGAGTAAAAATGTTGATGATGCTACAGAGGATACTAGCTAAAGAGAAGCCAATAATTAGATTTAGCTATAGAATCTTCATTGAAGGGTGAAGATGTAGAGATAATTGGAATGGTGTTAGGGATAATCTATGAATATGTATCTATAATAATTAGAGATACTAAAGGATATTAAGCTAGAAGAGTAGAAAAAGAGCCTAAAGGAGCAGCTAAAAGAACCTCATAAAAAAATACAATATCTTAGGAACATAGAGATAAGAACTAGGGGTATCTATCCCTTATAAAAATGCATCTATGAATATTTAATAATATATTTCTTTCAAATATATTTGGGTACATGGGCCAATGCTATGGATCCAAATATGCAAAAGTAGATACATTAGGCTTGTCGCTTGTCAATATCTCAATAGGAGTCATTCCCTAAATTAAAAAAGTTAGAATTCAATTATTGATATGTGTTATACTAGTGATTGATTCACCAAAATTTGAACTTCATCCCCTTAGCATAAAATATACATCAAGCAATCTCCACAATCACAATATTCTTTCACTTAACCACCCCATTCTCCAATGGAGTATAATGGACAATTCTCTAAAAGGTAATAACACAAAGATACAAGAAATCTAAAAAAGCATCACTCACAAACTCACCTTCTTCATATGTCCTAAGACACTTGATCTTTCATTCAAAATGATTCTCCATTAGTGATCAGAAGTTGTGATCTTTGGTACAAATAGTATACAACCATACATACTAGGAGGTCATACATAAAAAGAAGAAAGTGTAGGAATTTACACATATTCCATAAATTAATAGAAGCAATCCATCCACTCAAATATTATATAGAGAGCATAAAAAAGGACAAAAGAGAGAAAGACATAGTAGACATCTAAAGGAATGATAAATAATCACTATGTTATCCATAGATAATAATCACAACACTTTGATACAAGGGATGGAATGGTGGGGGTTATTTATATAAATACCAAATCCTAAAATTACATTAATGATTTTAACATGAGCCAACATAACAAGAGGGATTAATTATAAGGTAGGTTTAACTATAACAAGGATAATAATGGCCCATAGGGATTACATAATAATTTTTTACAAATAATTAAATATAATTGTACAATGATTGCCTATAGGCCTATATAACATTACATTGTACAATGTTGGAATTGGTCATATTCCAGATTACACTTTCAACACCCCATCGTAACCTAAACTAAGGGGCTAAGGAGAGAAGACATTAGTGATAATAATACCTTCCTCCTATAATATATGCTCTAGTGGGCTTACATATTCGAGCTTTACTCATTTAAATCCCCAACATTATCAAAAATTAACCACTACAAAATTACCTCTACATAATGATCTCCTAAGATGAGACCATAATCATAATTGCCACTATTAGATACTTCCACACATATCTAAAAAACATTTCCACCGAGACTTCAAATGAGGAAGAAAAGTGAAAAGGACCACCTCTAAAGCAAAATTGCTTTAATATTCTATATTTGTATAAGGTGAAACTTAGAGGCATAGATTTCTCTTTTTCAGTTTACATCAACTTATTTGAAAACTTCAACTTGCCCTTAATCCATCTATTTTTCATCACCAAAGAGGCTTTGCATGGACTTTCTTAAGAAAGAACTATAACAAACTTTCAAGAGTACCTTGACAAAAAATATAAGAAGGAAGAGATCATTAATGATTAGATCTTTATGAATAAGTTGACCCAATAGCCAAAGGAGGAAAAGAGATTGACCAAAGCACATTTTGAATCCTTTTCCTATATACCTCCAAAAGGCACAAAATACTTGGTCTATTTTTTTTAGGAGATGCAATTGGATTTTTGATAGTTGTAGTATATAATAATCACAACACTTTGATACAAGGGATGGAATGGTGGGGGTTATTTATATCAATACCAAATTCTAAAATTACATTAATGATTTTAACATGAGCCAACATAACAAGAGGGCTTAATTTATAAGGTAGGTTTAACCATAACAAGGATAATCATGGCCCATAGGGAATACATAATAAATTTTTTGTTCAATGATTGCCTATAGGCCTACACAACATTACATTGTACAATGTTGGAATTGGTCATATTCCAGATTACACTTTCAACACCCCATCGTAACCTAAACTAAGGGGCTAAGGAGAGAAGACATTAGTGATAATAATACCTTCCTCCTATAACATATGCTCTAGTGGGCCTACATATTTGAGCTTTACTCATTTAAATATCCAACATTATCAAAAGTTAACCACTACAAAAATGTCTCTACATAAGAATCTCCTAAGACCGTAATCATAATTGCCACTATTAGATACTTCCACACATATCTAAAGAATATTTCCATTGAGACTTCAAATGAGGAAGAGAAGTGAAAAGGACCACCTCTAAAGCAAAATTGCTTCAATCTTCTATATTCACATAAGGTAAAACTTAGAGGCATAGATTTAATTTTTTAGTTTACATCAACTTATTTGGAAACTTCAACTTGCCCTTAATCTATCTAATTTTCATCACCAAAGAGGCTTTGCATGTACTTGCTTAAGAAAGAACTATAACAAACTTTCAAGAGTACCTTGACAAAAATAGAAGAAGGAAGATATCATTAATGATTAAATCTTCATGAATAATTTGAACTAATAGCCAAAGGAGGAAGAGGGATTGACCAAAGAACATTTGAATCCTTTTTCTATATACCTCCAAAAGGCACAAAATCTATTACAACTATTACAAATCCAATTGCATCTCCTAAAAAACATAGAACAACAATTTTTATTACATAAAACATGGTAAATTTTCCCTTTCAAAATAGGGCAACAGGTATTAAGGACTATCCTACACAATTCATCCCCTAACACTATAATAGGTTGGTTCTAGTACATAGAGCTCAAAGAATTATGCAATTTAAAAAAAAAGACTTAAAACACTTATGTTTGCAAAAGTTATGGATTTAGGAAGATTTGTCTATATAACCCTAAAAAATGCAAAACGTAGCCTCACAAACCTTAGATTAGCAACAAAAAATCCCAACATACCACTTGGAACTTTCATATTTTCTTATGACTACCACTCAATCTATACCACTTGGTAGCTACTAGTTTGCTAGATTCTTGTTATTTTACACTTTTTGATTGGTCAAGGATAAATTAATAAGTAGAAAGGTGAGTTAGGTGGCATGCAAAGATCATGTTGACCAAAGTTTCCAATCCTTCAAATAATGGCAAAAAATATATCTATTATGTTTGATTTGAGCTTTCATTCACCTACGAGGACTGGTTTAACCAAGACAACAAGGAACTCTTTGGGTTACTAGAGGTAGGATTCCATTGAAGACCTTAGTGCCAAAGTTCACATTGTAAAAATAATAAACTAAGAGAGTTACACCCATGACCAAAAGCTCATGAATGCCTTACAGGCTCATACAAAACCAATTGATCATAGTCTATTGTGATGACTATTCCAACGACAAGTCCATAGAAGTTGTAGGATGAGCTAATCACCATGAGTGAAAAATATTACCACTAGGGTTTAAGCATGGAACCACCACCTTCCTGCACTCAAATTTTTGTCATGTTGACCCTTATGCCACATGCTTGGCTAAGGATAGAAACCACTAAAATGCATGTTAACCCCTACCTTGCTTTGTAAAGTTAAAAAAAAAAAACTAGTGGGATTTTGAACCTATGACCCTCCAAAGGAAAAATCTTCATTTTCCTCTACTTAACCACCCTAACAACCCTTTGACATTGATGTTGCATTTGAATTATTCCATAAATAAAGTGCCCACAACAAAAGAAATAAAATAGGTATTCAACAAAGCATGCATGCCTATGAGTGCACATAATTCAAAAAAAGTATCAAAACATAATTTAAATTCAAATTTAATTTGACTTAATTTTCTTCCTTCATCTTGTCATAGCTTTGAAAGCAAAGAAAACTACCAAACAAACTCAAACCTAAACCTTTAGATGGTGATTCAAAAATACTTTGATAATAATGAAGTAAGAAGTGGATTTAGCAAAAATTCTAGAGTTTCCAAAAATCTAAATAAATATAAATAACATTTATGATGCTTTGAGGAGTAATTCACCTTAGAATTTAGAAGAAAAATTGGAGGATCCTAAAAAGCTTTCTTCTGACCAATCAATTCAACTCCATATTTGCTTTGATTGTATGTTGTAATTCATAATTATTTCTAGAAATAAACAAAAACAATCCATCCACTCAAATCTTAAGTAGAAAGCATAAAAAGGGACAAAAGAGAGAAAGATATAGTAGGCACCCTAAACAATTACTATATTATCTAGATATAAAAATCACAACACTCTCATTCAATGGATGGAGTGATGGGAGGTATTTATACCAATATCACATCCCAATATTACATTAATGAGCTTAATTTGAGTTGATATAAAAAGAGGGATTAAGGTTAATTATAATTGATAAGGTGGTTTTAACCACAACAAGGTTAAGCATGGCCCATAGGGCTTACATATTAAAATATTACAAATAATTAAATACAATTGTACAATGATTTTTCATAGGCCTATATAAGATTAGATCATTCAATGTTGGCCTTGATCATAAGTCAAATTACACTTTCAACAAAAAGTACTTACTCTTTTGAGAATGATGGTATACCCATGAGTACAAAAATATTACTATGAATGAGCTATAAGGATTGTATGGCATGCCTAATTGTTCATTTTGAAAATGAATCCCTAAATTAAAACCCTCACAAAAGCCATTAGGGAAAGAAATAGAAGGAAGTGAGTAGCTGACTAATGTTGACTCATATACCTCAATGACTCATAGCCAAGGTTCCCACGTTTGTGATGCCATTGCTAACTAATATTATTTGTGTGTACCACCATGACCACAAAATATTTCTTCTAAGAAGGGGAATAGGGAGGACTTGCTTTGATCGTCCAATGCATGAAACCTTCTAGTTTTGCCTTGTGTGCCATGAAGATATGCCTTGCATGCAAAAACTTGAATCATGCACCACTTCTATTCCCATTGATACTATTTTGTGGAAATTTATCCCTTTTAAAATTTGAAAATTGGAGCAAATTGAAGGAATATTTGATGTAGTAGCACAAATATCTAGAGGCTAAACATGAAAAAAATGTTGAATTCGAACACCCAAGATTTTTACAAAGAATGAAAATGTTAATAGTTCATCCATATCCACTATGGTTTGTTTTATACAACCATTTTATTAAATATCACTTATTAGGCTATCCTGTCCTACCAATGTAGAAAAACATTCCCAGATCATTTAGCAATTTTTTAAGAGACCTCAAGGTCTTTGAGATGAATACAAATCTTCCCACAAATTCTCTGGCATATGGGGGATATTGTAAAATTTTCAGTAATTGTTTTCTTCAATAATCATGCAAGTTGTGTTCTTATTTGTGTTGCATTTAGACAAAAAGTTCTAGAGAAGATTTTTTTTTTTTAATTTATAAAAGAAAAATAAGGTTTTTGAAAAACCTTAGAAAACTCAATCTGATGGTTAGGGCATCCACATTATCAAATATAGAACAAAAACATTAATTGAGTGTCAAGAGAGGGAAAAGGAACTTGTGGATATTTTGCCTAGAGCATATATGTTAGAAAGCATTGAGATCCTTGTGATCCAAGTTCTCCCAGGGTTTCATTAAAAAAACCTTTTTGGCAAAACTATTAGCAACATACAAAACTTCTTCTAACTTCTTCTGAATGAATGATGTTACCCATAAGAATTATTGTAGAAGATAAACTTCCAAAGACAAACAATCAAATAATAAATATTAACACTCACTTTGATATCATGTTGGATTTCATAATGCTTTTTAGAAATGAAAGGAATCAACACATTACCCAAATATGCAAGAATATATTATAGAAGGAAAATACTTGAAATCACATTACCCAAACATTATGCAAGAATATATTATAGAAATAAAATACATGCAGTCAAAGGATTTCCATAAACACTAAAAATTCTCACTAAAGGAAATTAAATTACACTCAAACCAATAATGAAATGGTTGATAGAAAAAGCTATTTATACCTATTTACAAGAGTCGCTTAGATCAAGGTTAAAAAACCAACCATTAGATTAAAGAATAAAATACTAATTTATATAAGATGTACAAAGGCCTAAAAGATTTACAAAAAAAGTACAATATAGAAGTTTCTCACCCCAAAGGGCTAGGTGGATTAGTAAGTGTAGGTGTGGTTGGGCACTTACCAAGAAGAGACCTAGGTTCAAACCTTGGGGGAAGCCAACCCTTTGCAAAGGTAGTAGTCTGCTCTAAATCCTCTAAGTGCACGCCAAACCAACGACGATGATATGAACCTCAAGTGATTGATGATCCCCATTGTACACCGGGTCAACAAAAACAAGATAGATAGGTTTTTTGGGAGCAGTCCCTATGGTTTGAACCCTACGCTGACCAATTACTAAAATAGTGATGGTAACCAAGTCTCCTATGTAATAAAAAATATATGAAAGTTTCTCTTGACATTAAGTGAAGCTTAAGCACCGTATATTTCAACATGACTAGTTGGGGCCCATAGTGTAGTCCCTTTTGGGAATGTGGTGAACTATGACATGATAAACAAAATCCTCCATGAATTTTATCTCATATAACATATGGTCGTATGAATGTTAGTGGGATATGACCTCATGGACTATACCTTTATCCTTATATTTACTTTCTTATATCTAAAAGTTGAAAAACATAAACATATATCAAAAATCTATCAAAATCATAATAAAACTTTGATTCACTCTCTTTGTTTTTCCAATAATATAATCATAACCTTTTTCTAAAAAATAATTAAAATCGTAACAAAACCTTTTTTCATAATACCATGCCACAAAGTTTCTTTTAGATTCTTTAGCCTGCTCCCTGAAATTTATATTCCTGGTTTTCATTTATTAAGTTGTATTGTTGCTTCCAATTCACTCCTATAAAGTCATTCTCTTCTTTAATATTTTTCTATGATATTTTTCAGTTTTTCATAAATTTATTTACATGTAACTATGATTTTTAACCAACTCTTTTATATATATAAAAAAATGTTGAGACTTGTAAATTCCTAGTTGTGTCTACATTATAAAAGCTACCCACCCTTCTCTTATAAACTATCTATCTTTTATTATTTTTAATATTGCTAACATTAACAAACGTTGATGTTATAAAAAATTATGGAATATCCAGTAAATGTGATTTATGAACAAAGATACCACTTATTTTTACACATTGGTTCATCATAATAAGGATTCCAGTCGATGTTGACGAAGAAGTTGCTTACAATTAAACAAAATGCCGAATCACAAGTCAGTGAGGAAGTTATCTGATTAAAAAGGGTTAAAAATTCTACGAAATGTGGTAACAATGTCGTGTGTGAACTCACTTCTGCACTCAGTAGAGGCCGTCATTCAGTTTTCAACGAAGAACGCAAAAAAAGAGAGAAAGGGATGAACAACGTCTCGGTAGTCAATTTAACGCATTAAATATTTAGCCAAGAAGAAGCATCGTTAACATATTTGTTCGAAGTGACAATTCAATCTCTGTTCGTAGGGGCAGCTGTGAAGGTATTATATTCTTCGGAAAAGATGGCACTGTGGGGCACTCGATTATGAAATCAGCTCCAAAAGAAAATTCATCGAATAAGCACCACTCCTCTGTTCGTAGGGGCAACTGTGAAGGTATTGGATTCTTTCCATAAACATGACGTGCAACCCAACGCTGTGGGGCACTCGATTTTGAAATCAGTGCCAAAAGAAAATTCATGGAATAAGCACCACTCCTTTTTACCGAATAATGCACTAAAGTAGATTCTATCCTCCGCTTTATTTCATCTTCGGCCACCGACCTTTTTGACTTCCAGCCTTGGACAAGGTTGGTGTAACTCACTGGAAGCTTCACCTGTCTCATCACATTATTGGGAATAGCTGCTTCTCGCTAAAATGATTGGTTCTGGAAGTTTGGCACACGATCTCATTAAAGTGGAACTATAATAATAGAAATATGTGACTAAAGATAATATTATAATGAACCTACTATTATAAAACAAGAGTGAACCATCCCACATTCCTATCGGTAAGTATAGATGAAGTATGTGTGAACTTAATTTGAATTACATATGGGTTCAAAAGACTTATAGGTTTTGTAATCACATGTCTTCATTTCAAAGGATGGAATTACATGTCTTCGTCTCACAGGATAGAATTGCAGGTAAAGATTATGCGAAGGATTTCTGTTTTAATAGAAACATTTTTTATTTTATCAAATTGTTTGATATAAATTAATATAATTTTATTATTTATGATTTTTTTTTATTCAAAAAATTTATTAATTTCATGGCATGTTGATCTTAAGGGGATGGAGGCTAAGTCTTTAACACCTACAAATATAGAAGCAAGTGCTAGTAATAAGAATGTGTTCATTTATGCTTATAATATATTGGATAAATTTGAGTGATTTGGATATTAGAGGTTTAATAGAATTTATTGTTTATTTTATTTTATTTTTAAATAGAAAAAAGTATTATATTAAACAAGTAATAGAATATTATATTATAGGATTGTATATTTAAAATAAAAAAATTAACTAACAACTAATCAAAAGGTATTATATTATAGGATTGTTTATCCTTTTAACTTCAAGCATAAGGTTAATGGAACTCATTGTTTATTCTTTTAACTTCAAACATAAAATATAAGTATTTTACATAGAGGAAAAAAATATAAGCACATAAAAGTAGTTTTACATAAAAACATATTTAGAATTTTAGAGATTTTTTTTTGTTTTTTAAAAATACACAAAATAAATCATATAATTAGCTTAACTTATGGTGATAGTTATAATTCAATTGTAATTAGATACCTCTTCATTATAGTTTCTTAATTGTATATACATATCTAAGAATAGCATCTTATCTAGAATCCACCTATAATCCTTGTCTTTCTTGTATGAAATTACCTCAAAATATTGCATTACCTTTCTTTTGATCTTTGATTTCTTAGTTATTTTTTTCTCATATTCAAGTTTGATATTTGAGATATTGTTGACATTTTAGTGATCTAATGTACTCTTATGAAAAACCTTGTGTTGTTTTGCCTTTATGATTCTAGATTGTTTTGGGGTTTTGTCTGTAGAATATATCTTCCTACCTAAAATACCTTTGACTGCAATATCAAATTTCATGGCAAGTTCCACTTCACTACCTCCTCCTTGGATATGCCTATACACTAGGCCTTCTCATGTATCTTTTTATTTTCTCCCTAGATGTGTAATTTTTCTTAGAAAATATTGCTATTTTTTTTTATGTTTTATTTATTTATTTAATTAAATGTCTTTATCTTTTGGTTAAAGGTGAACATAACATAGCTCTCTTCTTTTAAGTGTTGTCTTCACCACCACTTCACTTGCTCTTAAAATATTCCTTTGTCACCCACATGACCTCAATGCTTAAATGGGAATCATTTACCTATTTGATCAAATTGAATATGCAAAAGGACCAACCAGTGATCAAATATTGAGTATGAAAGAATTTGAATCTACATGAGAATGCCTCCATTCAACTAGGATTTCCTTAATTGTTGTTAATGGAAGGACTTATTCCTTCTCTTCTACTTTTAGGTAGTAATTGAGATTATTTGTAACAATCCAAAGGTAATCTTAAGATGTTGCTTTGCAACCTTGAACCCCAAAAAGAAGCTTCAAGGTACAAATCTAAGAGTGGATAGGGTTGTATACCATGCTTGGTAATCAAAGTAATATATATCGGGTAAACAACATCCTCTATGAGCATTGTCTTATATGACATATGACCTCATGAATGTTAATGGTATATGACCTCATAGACATCAAAAACTACTATACCTTTACCTTTACATATGCTTTCTTACATATAAGAGTTGAGAGACATAAACATTTATTAAAAAACTATCAAAAATCATCTTATGTATAATGAAATAAAACTTTGGTCCACTCTTTTTTGTTGTTTCAAAATTATAATCATAACTTTCTTTTATTCCAAAGAACAACTAAAACTTTAAAAATATTTTTCCTTTGCTAAAAAAAACTAAAACCATAAAAAAATCTTTTTACGTTAATGCCATACCCTATTCCTTAAAACTTTTACTCAAAAAAACAAAAACCTTAAAAAAATATTTTCTTAATCCCATACTGTATACCGCCTTTCTAAATCCTTTAACCTATTCCTTAAAACTTTTATTCTTGGTTTTTATTTCTTTCATCTACACCATTCTTGGTGTTCCATTCCACCAATCCACTTATAAATGGTTAAGCACTAATAAATTTCATTATTTTTAAAATACATTTACACACCTACGATTTAATTTAATATTAGTGAAAAAAAAATCATCTATCCAAAAGGGTAATTGTGAAAGGTGTTAGATTCTTCCGAAAAGATAAGAAGCAACCTACAGCTGTGGGGCACTTCATTTTGAAATCAATGCTAAAACAAAATTGATCAAGATTCTCTTATGTGAGGGGTTGGAGAGAAGTAGGTAGTTGAAACTTTCTTGTTGGAAAGGCCCTCTCCCTCTCATATGTTGCGGATATCATGTGCTTTAAGAATGAAACGACCAACATTTTAAAAAAAATCATCGAAGAGGGATAGTTGTGAAAGGGTGTTGGATTCTTTGGAAAACTTGATTTTAAAATCTGTACCAAAAAGAAAATTCATCGAAGAGGGGCAATTATGAAAGGCCTTGGGGTTTTAAAACCAAAAAAATAAGAAGACCGCTGGGGTGGGGGTTGAAACTTTTGCCAATTGTTGGGGGCCAATTATAAAAGGCCTTGGGGATCTTCTTATGTGGGGGAGTTGGACAGAAGTGGATAGTTGAAACTTTCCTGTTGGAGAGGCCCCACGTTCAAATCTTTCTCTCATATGTTGCCGATATTCTATGTAATAGTTATTAGGGACTCTACTGGAGATTTGTTTATCTACCCGCTTAATATAATCATGTGCTTTAACGATGAAACGATCAACTTTTTAAAAAAAAATTCATTGAAGAAGGGTAGTTGTGAAAGGGTGTTGGATTCTTTGGAAAAGATGACCTGCAACACTCGATTTTAAAATCCGTACTAAAAAGAAAATTCATCGAAGAGAGGCAATTATGAAAGGCCTCGGATTCTTCGGGAAAGATGAGACGCAACCTACTACTTAGGGGCACTCGATTTTGAAATCAGTGTCAAAAAATTCATGGAATAAGCACCACTGCGTTTTACCGAATAATGCACTACAGTATTCAATGCTTGTGATCGTCACGAGATACAGTTGAATGGAATTCAATACTCAACTATATATTATTAATAAATATATTTTAAATAATTTGAATTTTTTTTTTTAGCGAAAAACCTTTTGCGAGGCCGCTTTGGTTTGAGAGATCACGAACAGGGGGTTCTATACCGTCAAAGTCACCCGGGAGTCGCACCCAGCCCTGCCCGCACCAACATTATCAATTGGATTTTGGATACCCAATTCAACTTTTTTAGTAGGGTGCCTCCTTTGGAGGATTGCCCTCTCCTCTCCTCTCCAACTCACCTACAACTCCTGGGTAAATGATTTGAACTTGAGTTGTGATGGTTTTGTGGATTATTATTTTCATACTCACTAACTTAGATGACACTCATCCAACCATATATTAAAATTGTTATCTACTAGTTTTTATGTGTTGTTTTTTATGTGAAATATTTCGTGAAAGAAGTAAAATCTAATAAGTTTTTATTATAAATAAATATGATGTGGATTATTTTATAAATGAAAAGTATAAGAAGAGAAGTTAAATGAGTTTTTGTTTTCATTAAGTTAGTTATCATTTATGATTATATTGTTTTCAATGACAAGATTTCATCAAATAAAACTATCATTTTGAAATGTTAGTAAGTGTGTCCTTTAAGTGCACAAATTTTATTTAAGAGTTGGATTGATAGTGTTAGTTGAATGAAGATATCTTGAGTTTATATAAAATAAAGAACACAAAAGTTATAATTTTAGCTATTTTAAAGAATTATTGTTTTTACTCAAATTTCGGGTCATATGATTCCATAAAGAATTATCTAATATGTGTGGTTCATTTTCTTTTCCATGCATGGGTTATCTTAAGGATTTGAAATGTGGTTTGTTGTTTGTTTGGTTGTTTATGGGTCATCTAAATTAAAAAAAAAAAAAGTGTCATCCAAAATGTTGTTTATGGGCCATCCAAATTAAAAAAAAAAAGTTTCATCCAAAATGTTGTTTTTCATTATTGAATGAGCCATCCATGAAATATTAATCTTTTTCATAATGATGATCCATCTATGAGAGCAACTACTAGAGATGACCATCTAGTCTAGTTAACTACTCTATATTTGAGATCAAATACAAAAATAATGGCGAGTATAGTTTGAGGATGTTGAAAGCCTAATTAGATGAGAAATCTACATAAGATAAAATCCCAGTTAAAGTTGTAAGCAATCATGATTGAGGTTACCATCACAAATAAGTTCTAGATTCATTGTGAGATAAAGATAAGCAATCATGATTGAGGACCCACCTATGAATTTTTAAGTCCAAGTTGAAGAAATTACCTCGACATTGACTTGCACCCAACCAAGAGATCACAAAAAGTCAAAGAAGTCAGTATATCTTCTCATTGAGCGCTTAGATCGAGCGACCATTGAAGTGGTCCCTATCTTAAAATAAGTGTTTCAACCTAATTCTCAAACCACTATTTGAACCCTTACTAAAAATAACTCCTAAAAATCACCTTTTTATTTTTAGTAAGTCCTCAAAAAGGTTACCAACCTCCAAATATGGCTGAGAAAACTCGACAACAAGCATTAGAAAGGGACATTCAAGCTAAGTGGACACTACGAGCAACAAAATATGGACTTTATTTGATAAAACCTTACAGTCAACACAAACACAATGTCTAACTATCCAAGAAGTGATAAATGGAATTTCCCTTGCACAATAGAAAATGAAGGTTGAGTTGGATAGTCATACCTCTACGGGTTCTACAGGTAATCAAAACCAAGAAGACATTGGTAGAAGCAATCACCAATGAAGTATACCAACTCACAATGGAATGAGATTACCAAAATTAGACTTTCCCAAGTTTTATGGAAAGGATCCTGAGGGGTGGATTTGTAAGGTAGAACAATATTTCACTCTTCATAATATTGATCATTTCCTATGGTTGACCATTGCTTCTTTTAATTTTGAATTAGATGCACTTCATTGGTTTTTATGGCTCAAAAAGGTCGAACCTGATCTATCTTGATCCAAATTTGGGCAACGCCTACTCCATTGTTTTGGCCGTAGTGAGTTTGAAGATTTTACAAGAGCCCTTTTCAAACTCAGATAAACCTCAACCGTTCGAGAATACAAAACATAATTTGAAAAGCTTACTAACAAAACCATGGGACTAAGGGCAGACTCTTTCCAAAGTTGTTTTGTGAGTGGATTGAAGGATGACATCAGGGTTGAGGTTAAGTTATTGCATCCTGTATCACTACCACAAGCCATACAATTGGTCAAATTGCAGAAGATAAATTCAAGGCACTTGGTCGCACTTCTAAATTTCCTCAATCTAAGTCATCTTTTTTGATGAAGCAAACAACAAGCACTACTACTAAATCTCCACCTATAAAAATATTGAGTCATGAGGAGATGGAGAACAAAAAGACGCAAGGATTATATTACAATTATGATGAAAATATTTCAAAGGGCACAGGTGTGTGCAAAAAAAATTGTACTTGCTTGACATGGATGAAGTTCCCCCTATAGAATCTCTCGAGGATGAGGAGGATCCTCAAGAAATAGGAACTACAGACCATACAATCAAGCAATAGGAAAACCAACCCAAAATTTTGGTGCATGCTTTAGCAGGAGTATCCACCCCCCAAACCATGAAGGTGATTGGCCATTTCAAGGGACAAAGGAATTTCATTTTGATTGACTCTGATAGTACACATAATTTTATTGATCCACATGTAGTCAAACAAGGTAATTGTTACATCACCACATGCAACTTCTTCGAAGTCATGATTACTAATTATGGTACCCTACCCTACAAGAGCAAATGTCGTAATATAAAACTACAAATTTGGGACTATAATATCAAGTCTTACATGTTTACCTTACCCTTAGGAGGATGTGGTATAGTGTTTGGAGCGCAATGGTTGAGAATGTTTTGACCAGTCTTATGGAATTTTTTAGAATTATGGATGAAATTTAGTTAGGACGGGTAGGAATATACTTTTTGTGGCACCAAGGCATGAGCAGTTTAGTTTATTTCTTCTCATAAAATGGAAAATTTGTTAAATAAATCTTCCCATGGCATGGTAGCTCAACCTTTTGCTATCACTGCTCTTGAGCAAGGGAAGTCTAGTCACCCACAACAATTATAGGGTATATTAAACAAGTATGCTCATGTCTTCGAGGAACCCAAGGAACTTCCTCCTCAGCGTTCATATGATCATGAAATACAACTTTTTCATGGTAGTCTACCTCCTAATGTTCATCCATACCGGTATGCATATGCTCAAAAAACTAAAATTGAGAAAATTGTACAAGAATTTTGAGCTTCTGGAATTATTCGTTCTAGTGTTAGGTCCTATTCTTCACCAGTGTTATTAGTAAAAAAGGAGGATTGTGACGTCTATGTGTGGATTATCGGGATCTTAACAAAATTACTATCAAGAATAAGTTCTCTATTCCTATCATTTATGAAATCCTAGATGAGTTGCATGGGGTCCAATATTTTTCCAAGTTGGATTTACAATTGAGCTATCACCAGATTTGCATTAAGAATGAAGATATTCCCAAAATAGCCTTTCAAACTCATGAAGGGAATTATGAATTTTTGGTTATGTCTTTTGGGTTTGAAGAACATAGGGGGTGAACAGGATAAGGTAAAACTTTTTACTTTTCAATCCAAATGATAACAACAATAATATCAATGCAGTAATGAAATAACACACAAATCACCACACACATAAGAGACATAGATTTAACATGGTTCACCTAATGTGGGCTACATCTTCAGAGAAATATTGCTTGTAAATTTCTCAACAAATTTCATGGACTCCAACCCATAGGAGATACCAATCCCCTATTACAATATTTGTGGATATCAATCCATAGGAGATACCAATCCCCTATCAATTTTATGGACACATATCCATAGGAGACACCAATCCCCTCTGCTCTGGTTCGTAGACACCACTCCATAAGAGACACCAATCCTCTTTGCTCTAGTTTTGGGGATACCACTCCACAAGAGACACCAATCCTCTTTGCTCTGGTTTTGTGGATACCACTCCATAGGAGACACCAATCCCTTCTGCTCTAGTTTTGTGGACACCACTCCATAGGAGACACTAATCCCCTATGCTATGGTTTTGTGGATACCACTTAATAGGAGACACCAATACCCTCTACTCTGGTTTTTTGGACACCACTCCACAGGAGACACCAATCCCCTCTACTCTAGTTTTGCGAATACCACTCCACAGAAGACACCAATACCCTCTGCTCTGGTTTTGTGGACACCACTCCATAGGAGACACCAATCTCCTCTGCTCATAAATATGGTCTAAAATTTGCTCAAGTCTTCTCTCAAATCTACTTCAAACCTGCTCATAAATGTTTTCTCAAATTTATTCTCAAATTTTCTCTCAAATATTTTCACAAATCCTGCTCTAAATCTACTCATCTGCTTTGAAACCTCCTCATAAAACCTACTCATATCTACTTCAAAATATGCTCACAAAACCTACTCACAAATATTCTCAACAATATGATCCAAAACCTACTTGCAAACACTGCTCATTTACTCCCAAATCTTGCATGCATACAATGCTCATCTATTTCTAAATATTACATAATGATGTCATCAAGTTCTTCACCTGTTCTTCAATGTGCTTTCTTGGTAATTTCTGATTTCTACCTTCACTTCAAAACCATTCACAGTGCACAAATCTGTCCTTTTCATCTCTTCCCAAAATCAATCATGGACAATGCACAAATTTTCTCTCAAATCTTATCTATAAATTTTGCACATTTTCTCCCAATTTCAAGCATACCTAATGCACAAGTTTGCTCACAAATATGATCTATAACTTTTGCACATTTATTCCCAATTTCAATCAAAACAAATACACAAGTTTGTTCTCAAATATGATCCATAACTCTTGTCCATTTATTTCCAATTTCAATAAAAAACAATCCACATCCAATAATTCCTTATACCTCCAACCATATGACAACAAAAATAATTTCCTCAAACAAAATCACTTTGAGAAAGGAATTAAATCACCATACCTCTAGATCTGCCTCAATGATGATGATCTTATTTTGCATGAGCTTTCCAAACTTGTCTTGACAAAAACAATTTTCCTTTTATTTGTTCCTTCAAAAACTGGTTAGCAATTCTCTTTTCTTTTCTTAATTAAATATCAGGTCAATCACTTTTAAAATACCTTTTCAAAAACATACACCATAAAGCTTAAAAAATAACTCCTTATATCTCCCTTTTTGAAACTCACAATATAAAGCTTTATCAATTACTAAAACCCTTATACCTCCTTTTATTAATTTTCAAAAATGAAACCTTATTCTAATATTAAAACCCTTATATATCCTTTTATTTATTTTGCAAAAATCAAATCACAACATAACATATCCTTTTATTATTTTGCAAACATAAACTCACAGCATAACATCTCCTTTTATTATTTTTCAAAAATAAAATCTTATGCAAACACCATAACTCTTATATCTCCCCTTTATTTAATATGCACAAATTAAAATTCTACAATGGCACCTTTACCCTTATATCTCCTTTTATAACATGCAAAATTTACTTTTTATAATAATCAATGTAGCACCTTATATATTCTACTTAAATTAAAATAAAAATATTTTCCCTTACCTTGCATCAAAAACCTCAACTGCTGCGGAGGGGATTTGACCCCTAGACCTTCCAAAGTACAACGCCTTGCCAATGTCTCCTTGACCAGCTAGGCTAGCCTAGCGGGTAACAACAAAAAGGAACTTCATTTAATCCTGTGATGCGCTTTCACTTAACAATCACCACAATGTCTTCTAAGCAAAACTTCCACCAATGGGTTTCAACCCTTAGACCTCTTGCAACATAGTGCCTTAGCGCACGCTTGACTACCGAATGGCCTAATCGATCGGTTGGGATAGGTAGGACACGAATCAAAATTTAAATTTTGCTTTCTACTGCATCACTGCCAAAATACCCACGCTCTATTCTTTCCTCCTTCTCCGCTCGATCAAATTATTCGAATTGCATCTCATGTTTCAAAGTGAAACTTAGGGCTTATATTTATATCCTTTGTGTGTGCCCATCGAAGTTGGCCCAACTTTTTAATATTTGATTTTTCACCTTTTGCATGGTCGACCTTTAATTTATTTTTGCATGGTTCTATTTAGGAGGTCGCCCACATTTGACTTTTAAAACATTTAAATATTTAAAAATTAAATATTTAAACTTTTGCATTATATTTAAATCCTTTTGATTTAAATATAAACCTCCAAATATCCTTCTTTAATATTTAAATATTAAAGCATATTAAGTCACTTTTGCTTTGACAACATTAAATCACCTTGAAGATATTTGCCTTGTCCTTCAACATTTTATCCTTGAAGATATTTTTGCCTTTGATTTTATCCTTGAAGATATTTCTGCCTTTGATTTTATCCTTGAAGATATTTTTACCTTTGACATCAATGACAACCAATGACAACTCAATATTTCCAACAAGGTTGACCAATGCACCTTCCACTTTTCAAAGTTTGATGAATTCTATTTTTTGCCCTCATATTTGTAAATTCATTCTAGTCTTCTTTGATGACATACTAATCTATAGTCGTACATGGGAGGATCATCTTCACCACTTAATGAAACTTTCAAACTTTGTCTGACCACCAACTTTATGCAAAGCAATCAAAACATTCCTTTGGTCAATAAGAGATGGAATACTTGGGGTATATAGTCACTAAGGAAGGAGTGCAAGTGGACCCTATGAAAATTTAGGTAGTGCAAGAATGGACCAAACCTCATACCTTAAAGGGACTTTGTGGATTCTTGTATCTTATAGGATATTATAGAAAATTTGTGAAAAATTATGGCAAGATCACAACTCCACTAACAACCTTGTTCCAAAAAATTCTTTTGTATGGACTGATTTAGCTAAGAAGGCTTGTTTTGATTTGAATTATGTTATGACCACCACCCCTATTTTGGTAATGCCAATTTTTTCTAAACCCTTTGTCATTGAGAGTGATGCATCAAGCATGGGCATTGGGGTAATTTTAATGTAGGAGGGTTGACCATTGGCTTTTACTAGCAAGGCACTTTCTCCTCAAAATTTGGGTAAGTCCACTTATGAGAAGGAAATGCTTTCCATTTTACATGTGATCACCCATTGGCATCCATATCTCATTGGTTAATAATTTTCCATCAAAAATAATCATCATAGTCTAAAATATTTTTTAGAACTATGGGTAGCTACTTCGGAACAACACAAATGGATCTCCAAATTGTTGGGGTATAAATACATCTCTTATAAGAAGGGTAAAGAGAATGTGGTTTCTGATGCCTTGTATCATCTCCATGAAGATTAGGCCATGTTACATGCTATATCTACTCCTATTTCGTAATGGATTCATCAAATTCGAGAAGATTGGGCCAAGAATTCATAATTGCAAACTCTCCTTCGTAATATCCAAGTAGACCCTCAGTCCCACACTGGCTATGTTTGGGATGGTCAAGAATTATAGTCTCATGACCATTTTGTCATTCCATATAAGTCTCAGATCAAGGACCTCCTCCTTCAAGAAATGCATGCATCCCCATAGGTTGTCATTTGATTTTTCTCAAAATATATACCTAAACCAAACGTACCTTTTTTGGAATGGAATGAAAAAGGATATCAAAAAATTTGTGGTCGAATGTGATCATTGCCAGCATATGAAAGGTGAAACTATGAACACTTCAACCTTTGTCCATTCTAGAGTAGGTTTGGACCGATATATCTATGGACTTCACCGAAGGGCTACCAAAATCTAGTGGTAAATCAATTATTCTGGTGATAGTGGATCGCATTTCAAAGTATGCTCACTTATGTTACCTATCCCACCCTTATACTGCATCCATTATTGCCCAAATATTTCTTGATTCCATATTTTGCCTCCATGGAATACCTAAAACTATTATCTTTGATCAGGATCCTACCTTCACCAATCAATTTTGGTAGGAATTGTTCAAGTTGTAGGGGACACATCTCAAGATGAGTTCAACCTACCATTATAAAATCGATGGCCAAAGCAAAATTATCAATAAATATTTGGAAACCTACCTTCTCTACTTCACTTCTGAACATCCTACTCATTGGGTTAAGTAGCTTCCTTTGGTTGAATGGTGGTACAACACCACCTATCACTCTGCCACTAAGGTGGCCCTATTTGAAGCAGTTTATGGTCAGCCTCCACCAACTCCAACTTCTTACTTTCCAAGTAGCTCCAATATTCAAGCTATGGATTCCACCCTCTATTAACATGACTCTGTTCTTTGCCAACTCAAGCTCAATTTGGACATGGCTCATAACCGTATGAAATAACAAGCATATCAACATCATATCAAATGTAGCTTTATTGTTGGTGTTATGGTCTTTCTTTTCTTACAACCATACAAACAATCATCTCTATAGTTACATGGTTGTCAAAAACTTACCACCAAACACTATGATCCTTATAAGGTGTTGTAGAGGCTTGGGGTGACGATGTACAAACTAGCCCTTTCGGCTAGTTCTAAACTTCATCCAGTCTTCCATGTGTGATCTCTCAAGATGTTTATTGGCAACAAGGTGCAAGTGCAGTCTATACTTCTAGAGTTGGACAAGAAAGAGTCCATAATTCTTGAACTTGAATACATTCTTGATCGAAGATCGTGTACCCTTCATTGATGGGTTATCACAAATATCTTGGTCTAGTGGCATGGCTTACAACCAGAATATGCGACATGGGAACCTCTTTACCAAATTCAGCAGTAGTTTCCTCATCTTCAGCTTTAAGGATAAAGTTTTTTGAAGGGGAAGGGCATGTGAGGACCCTATCCTAATCGTTAGGTTTGGGCCAAATTCTTAGGTGGCTCTCAAATTTGCGTTAGGATCCCATATGACGATTTCTTCCTAAAACACTAAAAAACCAAAAAATTCAACAAAAGCTTGAAAAAATAATTTTTTAGGGTTTGGATTTGGAGCTTACTTATGCTCGGTCCATCGTTATGTTGGCCTTGCTCCTCACAATCACCGATCGGTGTGTGGGAAGCACCATTTTCTTCTTTTCTCCAGAGCCCTATTTTCTCTTGTTTGCATAGTGAAAATGATTTTCATTTTTACCCCTTTTGCCTTTCTATCCCTCTTTTCCTTTCCCCCTTTTTTCTTCTTTTTCTTTATTTTTATTTTCTTGTCGTTCTATGTCCACCATTTTGAGTTTCCTTTGGAATTTTGCATCCCTTCTGAAACTCAAGGGGGCACCCTGGCCTTAGAGGCATTAATGCCTCATTTTGCATGTAAAATTTTGAAGTGTTCGAAATGACACCATTTTTGCACCACCCCTTTTCTAAACCTACTAACCATTTTTGTGTTTGTCATTTTTCATCCACATATTTCCACATATTTCTTTGACACATTTATTAGGCCATAAATGCATGAAAGAAGGGGCAAAATGTAGACATGAAAATTTGACCCATCAAAATAAGTCATTTTTATTTAGAATACTTAAGAAGTCCATCAAGGTTGCTAAATATAAGCTTGAGCTTTCTTTTTCCCCTTTTTATTGCTTTTTCTCTTGGCCTTGTCAAAATCACAATTATCTAGGATGGGGTGTGAATTCAATAAGTTAGGGTTTTTCTCTTGGAAAAACCCCAATTTTGGGTTGACCTCTATGGCGTCAACTCTTAGCCAAGTTTATTTTTCATTTTCTTTCCTTTTACACCCCTTCAAACCTCCTATAAATAGAATTATTGGATTCCTCTTTTGTCATGCAATGCAATCTTGATTTTTAGTCTTGTGCTCTAAAACTCTCTTAAAGTTTCAAAACACTCTAGTGCTCTACTTTTGGTGTGCTTTGTGAATTTCTATTGAAGATAAGCAAGTGGAAAATATTTGAAAATGAATTATCTTCTAGAAGGAGGAGAGGTCTTCTGCCTTTGCTCTTGCTTTGCTAATAGGATTATCAATTTATTTCATTTTTTTTATCCTAAATCATTAAATTTTAGTATTAAATTATATTTTTTACCATTAGACTAGATTTTTAGCTTGCTTGTGTGAATCTGTACCCTACCCTTATGGGGTGAAAATTTGAAAAACCCTTTGTTTTGCCATTCCTTACTTGTTTCCAAATTCAATATTGATACTTACAAGGTGTGAATTTGGTCACAGTTAGCTTGGGGGCAAAATTTTATCTCCAAAATCCTAGGTTTGTAATTGCATATCTATTTTTCATTGGATTCATTATGTTAGCACTTTGTTTTCACTATTTTATGTTGTCAATATCTTATCTTGCTTGTTCCCAAAGGTCAACGATCATTTATCTTTCAAATGGTCAGCTAAAAGGACCAAGGAGGTTTTCTTGTTGTGCCTCCAAGCTTAATCAATAGTGGCCTAAGCAAGCCCCAAAACATTGATCAAAATTTTCATGTTGTTGAAGTTGTTTTGCAGGTTAGACCAAATTCGTGGTTGGTGTTTTCAAGGCACGAATTTGAACTTATGGTCAATATTTATAAGGTATGAATTTGGATAGGATAAGTTATGAGATCAAGTAAGTTATCTATTAGATTCGTTAGGTTTTTTATTGAGTGTCTATGATCATTTGCTTCTGTAGATTGAAATAAAATAACATAAATCTGGTAAATTAGATAAAGGAAAAATCACATTTGTCTTAGGTTAATATTTCATTATAGGTATTGAAAGAAGTAAAGTATATAGTTTACATCTAGGCTAAATATTTTTGTGCATTCTATTGAACCCTTACTGAAAAGGAAAAGATTTACCTATTTTCAAATTAGGGATAGTTATCATTGCAACAAAGAATCATTCTAAGATATCTCCTTGTTTGTTTGCATCATTGTTTGCCTTGCATCGTTCTTTATTTATTTATAGCTTAGATATTAGTGAGACCAAACTTAGATGCTTGTTTAATAAACACATCAAACATTCCATCCTTGGACTTGGAGTGAGTCCTTAAACCATTCCTGGTAAACCCTTTTTATCTACTAGCCCCTGAGTGTAGAGAACAACAACCTCACGGTCACCTTGGCTCCCAACAGATCCAACCAAGAATTGTACGTAATTGGTAGTTTTCCTCCTCTACACCTAGGCATTTATTTCTTCAAGCCCTTTATTATAAGATGGTATACAACATTAAGGAAATCATTAGATGTTTTTCCTTATCCCTTGTAGAGTGTATATGTATAGTAAAAATTGGAAATGTTATATTGTTTGATCCTCTTGATCCACTTGTAGCTTTAGGAGCCAATGATTTGTTTGGTTTCTGACTAACTAAAGAAGATATGAGGTGTAGCAAAACTGTCTAGTTCATTTGAATTTTTTATCTACTTAGTCATTTGGTTAGATATATATTTAGCACAAACTATGATCTATGAGTGACTTGAGTAATATTCCATACATGTTATTATTGAATTATTATTTTTTTCATTTAGCCTAGCATCATTGCAGTCCCATGTAACACTATTTGCACATCATTCTTGAACTACTCAATTTTTAATGTCAAATTAATATTTTATGCACCTTAGGGGTTTTAGTTGGGTGGATAGGAAGTCCCTCTACCTATTGTAATCAAAGCTATTATAATAATCAACCTAGGCATTAGGGTTGTAAGTGACCCAATGTGTTATATTATCTTTTGCATTCAAATTTTTTTATTTAATCTTTAGTGATGAATATAGTTGTCTAGACCTAGGCTTGAGGTAAACTACATAGTAGTATTTATCATGTTCTTTTACTTGTTGTTGGATCAATTCCAAGCAACCCCAAACATAGGGAATCATATTTATGAAAAAAAATAGCATCCAAAATTTATTGATGCCCTAAGAATCAGTGTCAGGCCCCATATTGTACCTTCTATTAGCTTATTTCTTTAACTTTGTAAGGAAGCACTTGAATCACCCCTCAATCACTTTTATTTATGGGTCATCATGCATATTCTTCATCCTTTTTGGAATTCTTAAGACCCTTCTTCTTCTTTCTCTTATAGGAGATCACTTGTGTAGTTGACATTTGGGTTGCTTTGGACTGTGCCATTTGTGCTTGTGTGTTAGTGGGGACCATGGCAGTGATGGCTAGAGGATTTTACTGACTATGCTATTGTGTTGCTAATGGTGGTTCCAGTAGAATCCATTATAATTCTAGAAATGGTGCTCAAAATTTTCTAATTCAAGTTGGAAATAGCGATTCCCTCATTTAGGGAGTGAATCGCTAGTTTTAATAGTAATTTTCTTCTTTAACACTAAGTAGTTATATATAAATAAATAAATAAATAAATAAATAAATAAATAAATAAATAAATAAATAAATAAAAAAATATATATATATATATATATTTTTTTTTATTATATATATATATATATATATATATATCTAAACTAGCAATTCACTTTAAGTGGCTCATTACATGGGAGTGAATAAAAAATCATGGCCTTTAAAGACATAGGTAGAGATTAAAACCAAAGTTTGTTGTCCTTCGAAAGGACCTAGGTGTAATAGTAGATAGGTGGCTAAGGCGGGTTGAATAAATGGCCAAAGCAGTTTATGATTTGTTGGATTTCACACTAATTTCTAAACATGAATGGAATAATACGTAGAAAAAACTCATATAAAGGAAACACACAAAGTAAAAACATGTCCATGGACACGAAAATATCTCACTAAAGAAAATAGAATACACTCTAACCAGTAATAACATGGTTGGTAGGAAAGGGTATTTATACCCAATTACAAGAGACCTTTAGATCAAGGTTAAAGAATCAACCTTTAGTTTAAATAATATAATATTACAAAATATTAACCTATATAGGGTGTATAATATACCAAATGGATTATACAAAGAGTATAATATAAAATTTTATCATGGCCTCCAAGTGAAGCTTAACCACCACTTATTGCAACATTATCCATTAAGAGAAATGAAGATATAAAGAAAGACCTTTATCAGTCATCCTCCTTAAGGGACACCCATGTACACCAATATGCTCATACATGCACATAAATGGTACCTTGGGAATAACCTTGGTTAGGATATTCATTGTCTATTTGTTGATAATAAAAAAATAGGATCAAGCATCGCACATGCATAAATCCATTACACATAATGTATATAAATTTTAATATGCTTTGTCTACTAATAGGAAACTAGACTACAAGCAAGATTAATGGTGGTCTATTTGTGATAATAAAAAGTGACTGAGAATGATTAAGGGATTCCCACGTTCTCCAAAATCATGAGCATCCATCAAATGTGGTTAGTGGCCTCATCTGTAGAATAGTATTTAGCTTCTATTTAAGATTATAAAGTAGTTGAATATTGTCTATAACAATAATAAATGGGGCCAGAACCAAGATGGAAGACAAACCCAGTAGTGGAGTGTTATTAATTCAAATCACTAATCAATTTGCATATAAAAAGCCTATCAAAATTAGAGGTGCACCAATTAGTGAATACCATTTGATATGTACCTTTGATGTATCAAATAATCTACTTGGTCATTGTCTAGCAACTCTACTAAGGTGCCTGCATGTAACTAGAACATTATTTGATAACAAATACAATATCTAGCTTAGTGTGAGTGAAGTAAATATGACCTCCTACAAGGGACTGATATAAAATAGCATCTACCAAAGAAGTAATATAATCTACTTATAGCCTTAAGTCAAAAGCAAAGGGAATTCAAGCAAACTTGCAATCCTCCATCCTAAAAAATTGCAAAAGATCTAAGGCATACTTGGGATACAAGATGGTGAACCTTGAATAAGTTTGATCAATCTAAACACCTAAGAAGTAATGAAAAGACACCAAGTTTGTCATCTCAATGATATCATGAATTCATGATTTTATCTTCTAAATCAAATAAGGTGATCTATCAATGAAGAGAAAATCATTAACATGTAACATAATTGTCAATATCTGAATAACCTAATACTTGATGTAAATATTATATTATTCCTTGCATTGCCAAAAGCCACAACTAAGAAAGAAAGAATGCATCTTCTCACTCCAAGCATATGGAGCCTAATTAAACCCATATAAGAACTTGGTGAGATGACACACCAAGGGAGTTGAACCCATAAGCTCAAAAATAAGAGGTTATTGCATGTATATATCCTCTTTAATATCACAATGAAGAAAGGTATTGTTGGTGCAAAATCAACATTGAACGAGAAGGAAGAGTATCCAAAGGTTCTTGACCAACATTGAATGATCACCCTACCCTAGAGGGTCAAAGTCGATCGATCTCTAGAGAAGGCTGACTCTTGAGTTTTCAACTACCTACACCATAAAGAGGAAAAAGGGGACAAGGAAGCAAGAAAGAAAACAAATAAGGTCATAGCCAAAATTGACAAGGAAAAAATACGGTCACATAAAGATACACTTCACTATTTCTAGTGCAAATGATACCAAACCACCTAATAGATCAGCCCACCCCATCTATCACTCTTCCCTCGACTTAACGTGTAGAGGTTAATTCCAAAACCTGCGAGAAGATGCATGAATCCATATAGAAGAATTAAAGTGCTCCTACTTGATTGGCATTAGAAGAAATAAACCTCGATGTCCAAAGGCAAATACAAATTCCAGAACCACCCAGTCAAATCCACAAAATCTAGATAGCATAATTAAGCAGATCAACTTAGACAACCATAGCAAAAATAAACATTCGCATAAAGGCAAAAAGATAAGGGAAGATAGATTGAGAGATCAAATAGTGATTTACTATTATTTATAAGCAACAAAGGATTACATATGAATTGTAAAGGCCATAGAGCCACCCTTTGGAATGACAAGCATTCCACTATTTATAGAATATTTTACAATGAATTCAAATTTAAGCATTAATGAAGTTCAATGGGAGAATCTTTATAGAAGAGTCAGAAGATCTATCATGGTTCTAATCTAGAAGTAATGATAGCCACCCATAGGGAGTTAGGTGCTTCTACACCAATCCAAATATTCGATCACCCTGATGTTCTTATTGGGTCATAAATTTATCTTGCCCCTTCATACCGCAAGAAAGCTCAAAATTGATTACCTCTGAAGTCATGCATTTCAAATTACCTTTTTGTTCCTATAAACCAGATCTACCAGATAGTCAAGGTCATTAATTCCATTCCTCCTTAGTGAATGATAACCTTGCTCTTGGATGACTATTTGGGCATAGTTCCTGATTTGATTGCCCTCCTGGTTCTTCGCCCCTTATACTGGTAGCCCAACTTAGATCTTGACCACTGCCTTCCCAAAGTTTCATTCATTTTTGGAATGAGAATTTGGGAATGAGAATTGCTATACTCCTTTCCCATTTATCCATCCCTTTTTGTATGGGGATTTGGGATCTGAGTTTTTCATCTAAGGTTTGGATAGAATTTTGAGGTTTGATATCAATACTTGCCTACCCTCTTACCCATTTGCCCTTCATAATGCTTTCAAAAATAGATCTTTTGACTTGCCAACATATTTTCCTGAGAAATAAGAGTGGGTGAAGAGGTACCAAAATTCACCCACACTCTTGGTGACTCATAGGGGATTACCATTTGATGGGAATGGAAACCCAGATAGAATTCTTCCTTAGTAAACACAATAAAGGAGAAGAAGGACAAGGACTAGGATAGAAAAAATAAATTGGGCACAAGGGTAGCCAATGGACAACTACCAGATGAAAGAGGGGAAGAGAGAGGGCACAACATGGCAGGTTGCAGTGGAGAACAGGAGTAGAAGACATAAGAGAAGAAAAAGAAGTGTAGGGAAAGAAGAGTTGAAGGAATGGATAGAGAGGAAAGGGAAGAGAGAGAAACATAGTGCAAGAAGAAAACAAAAAGGAGAGTAGCGCTAGAGAAATCCTCTCAAAGCAACCCTTGATTGATATACTCCTTCATGGCTCATGAGTGTTTTAAGAATAGATAGAATACCATAGATATTTATCTATGCTAATATGGCCATTTTTACGCAATTTAGTAGGAATATTCTCATCTTACTAGATCCCATTTTCAAACCTTTGATCATGCTTCTAGATTGATAAATGGACCATAAAAAGTGCCTAGAAGACCTTTTATAGAGTTATTTTTATTGGGTTCTATACTTACCTTGAAATATTTAGCCTAATGTGTATCTTTGCCATACGAGCCAAGGTGTACTTGCTATATCAGCTTGTGAGTTTTTTAAGAGGGTTGCCCATTGGACTACGGAGTCACAAGATAAATGAGGGAAGGAAAAGATGCCGTATGAGATCACTTTTCTTATCAAAAGTAGTTCCCCTAGAGTGATGTCAGCAATAATGTGGTCTCAAGCAATCTGTACCCTTTATTTATTTTTTGACTTATTTACACAAAATTGTGACATAACTGGCATACCGTAGCCATTGATTTATATTTAAAATTATTCGATGAATATGCAATGTTGTTGCAAGTGTGAATGCGGCTTCATCTTGAGTGGCCTAGAAAAAGCTTGTTTTCATGTTGCAGTGTGAATAGACTTCATTTTGGTCGGCAAAGTTTGTCGGCATGATTTTTATTTTTTCTCCCCTTATTCCTCCTCCTTTTTCCTCCTATTTTTCTCCCCTTTTTCTCTCCAACTTCTTCTCCCTATCTCCTCACCGCCATATTCCCCATTCCCTATATATATCTATCTATGTATATGGTTCAGATAGTGTGTGTGTGAAATTGAATTAAGTTAATTTTTGCGTGCCTTCATTTTAATTATTGTTTACTATGACTCTATATTCTGCCTCATTCTGGTATCAGAGCAGGCGCAGGGGTTGAGGAGCGCAGATCGAGGAGCACAAAAATTAAGGCACTGAGAGCTAGGCATGGACTTCAAGGTAGATCTAAGGGCACGGATCTCGAGGCGGTCCTCCGAGGTAGATCTGAGGGCATGGATCTCGAGGTGGTCGTAGGATGGAGCTGGCATGGACGTTGATAGGCACGTAGTTTGAGACATAGACGTGGCATTGAGGTGTGACGTGGCATTGAGGAAGAAAAACCAAGGTGGCACATGGATCGAGGAGATCCGAGATAGAGCACAACTTTTGAGGCTGACGTGGAGGGCACACAGCTCGAGGAGTTGAGCTAGAAAATAGTGACACATGGCAAGGCGAGGACGTGGCACATGGCAAGGTGAGGATGTGGCGAGGACTTGGTATGGACGCGCCATGTGGTGGGTTGCAGTTGGAGGTTTTGGCGGCAAAAAGGTTTAAGGAGGCGATTGCCCGAAGGCAATCGAGAAAATATACGCGTGCGGGCGTATAAAAAGACCTTGAAGGTCTTCTTCCCACTGCATGTGGGATAATTTATTTTTTTAAAAACCTCCCACGACGCCTGTTTAACACCACCCTGTGCACCTTTCTATTATGTGTGAGCACGTAGCGCACACGGTTAAGGCGCTTGAAACCCGGCTGGCAGACCCGGGTTCGAAACCCGTCGGGTGCAAAAAAAAAAAGAGTTTAATTTTTTTTTTAATGTTTTTACTGTTGAAGGTTTAAGGAGGACAAAACACGCGGTGTTTTCCAAAGCAACCGCTTGGTGTAGCGGCCCACATCTGCGCTCCTATCTAGGCGGTCGAGGGTTCGAATCGCGGCCGAGGTAGTAAAGGTTTTTTTTTTAATTTTTTGAAAGTTAAAAAAAAAAAATTAATTTAATAATTTAAAATTTATATTTTTAATTATTTATTTAAAAAATATATAATAATTAAGAATATAAAAAGATTATTAAATTTTTTTTTGATAAAGACTTTATTAAAAATTTTGAAAACTTTAAAAAGGCAATCTTTGTAAAAAGGGGGAGCATAAAAGTGTCGAGAAGCCTTCCAGAGTGCCCGTTTAGCACTTCCAAAAAAATTTGGACTCCCCGTCTCGTGACGGGGGAGGTACGCCAGGGGCACTGCTCCTTGGAACCCCGTTCAAGGCTAAAAATTTTTGTAATAGCCTCAACGGCTGTAAAAGGGTGAAAATTTTAACCTCAGAGGTTCTAATGAAGTTTTATTTTGCATTGATGAGTAGATGATCAGGTCTACCGGATGCTACCATGCTTTATGCTCTCTACTGCAAAGAGAGACAACCGAATCATTTGATGAACGAGTTCGGAGAAACGGACTGCACGTTGTGTTCAGTCAGTTGTAGAATGTTGTTATAGCCCACCAGAGGAATCCAGATTCTGGTTATGAGGCTGACTTAGAAGACAATATTTTTGGACAATGAGTGGAGGAGTCTGATACAATTGAAGCCACACCTGTAGATCAAGCCAGTGATAGCTACTCTCCAGCTGAGCCGGAGCAACAATCCAGTGAAAGTTATACCCCATGCTCTCTAGAGCCTGAGCCAGTAGAGGCTGAGCCAGCACAGGCCAAGCCAGCGGCAGCTCCTAAAATAGTTGTCATCAGTGACGACGAGGATTCCATTGCAGATAATTTTGGACCTCCAGTACTGGACAATCCACAAGAAGAAGAAGAAATCAGTGAGAGAGTTAAGAAATCTAGATTTGATTTGAACTTGTAATTGCTTTGTACTTCCTATTTTTAGTCAAATCAAAGTTTGCTTTCAAGTAGTAGAAATGGCTTCAAATTCAAATCTTCCAATTCCAAAATTCAATGGTAGTGATTATGAATACTGGTCAATAAAGATGAAAACTTTGTTAATAGGCAAAGGTCTATGGGATGTAGTTGAAGAGGGTTACACAGAACCCTCTCCTACTGACTGGATTGCTTTAAGTCCTACTGATAGAAAAGCTAGGAAAGAAGCACAGAAAAATAATTCCTCTGCCCTGTATCATTTGCAAGCAGCCCTAGATAAAAGCATCTTTCCTAGAATAGCATCTTGTGTAACAGCTCAAGATGTTTGGAATGCTTTAAAGGAAAGTTTTCAAGGGAGTGATCAAGTGAAGCAGTCCAGGTTTCAAACTCTAAAAAGAGAGTTTGAAAATCTCAGAATGCAAGAGAATGAGAAAGTAGGAGACTACTGCGTGCGAGTCAAAGCCGTAGTAGATAAAATGGTCACTCTAGGTGAAGAGATTAAACCAAAAGTTGTGGTGAAGAAAGTGTTGCGAACGCTTCTTCCTAAGTGGAATCATGTAGCAATCATTATTGAAGAGTCAAAAGATTTGACTACACTTTCCTTTGATGCACTAATTGGTTCTCTTCTTTCACATGAAGAGAGATTGCAGGAATCTCCTTCCACCAGTCATGGAGGAGATGATAAAGCCTTTGCTTCACAAGAAGGAAGAGGTAGAGGTCATGGCAGAGGTCAGCATAGAGGAAGAGGCAAGAACAGTCCATGAGGTGGAACCCCGAGCAGAGGAGGATCTTCAAACAGAGGTGGAGGTCAGAATAGAAGTGGACAACAAAACAGAGGAAAGCATCCAGGCCGAGGAAAAGGAAGTGACAAGTCCAAACAAGCTTGCTACAATTATGGCAAACTTGGCCACTTTGCTCGTGACTGTTGGTCGAAATCTTCTCAAGGGAGCAACAGTCAGAGCAGTCAGTATGGCAATTTTGGAGAAGAGGAAGGGACCTCAAATCTCTTTCTCTCATATGGCAAGTCAAATCAGAACCTGAATGATACCTGGATCTTGGACACTGGATGTTCAAATCATATGAGTGGCAAAGAAGAACTCTTTGCTACCCTGGATTCTTCCTACAAATCCAGCATCAAGTTGGGGGATGACAAGTCATTGGCGGTTGAAGGCATTGGAGCCATGGAGGTTCCAACAAAAGAGGGCGTTAAATAGGTGAATGATATTTATTATACCCCTCATCTCCAACATAATATTTTGAGTGTTGGTCAAATGTTAGAGAAAAACTATAAGTTGCTATTTGATGAGGGTAAATGTATCATTTTTGATAAAAGTGATAGTGATAGAATCATTACTCAAGTTCCAATGACAAAGAACAGGTTATTTCCTTTAAATTTTGGCCAGCCAAGGGGAGAGCAATTGGCAAATGTTGCTATTTCAAATCCAAGTGTGTTGTGGCACTTGAGATACGGTCATCTGAATTCAGCCAGTCTGAAAATGCTTACCTCTCAAGCGATGGTGACCGGACTTCCTAAAGTGTAGGAGAATAAGGAAGTCTATGAAGGTTGTGCTTTGGGAAAACATGCCAGATCCAAATTTCCATGAGGGCAAGCATGGCGGGCCAGTTATCCACTCCAGCTAGTCCATTCGGACATCTGTGGTCCAATGCAGACCAAGAGCATTGGTAACAACTCTTACTTTCTTCTCTTCATTGATGATTTTTCACGAATGTGCTAGATATATTTTTTAAAGCATAAGGATGAAGCATTTGATTGCTTTATAGATTTTAAAGCAAGAGTTGAAAATGAGAGTGGATATTTTGTTAAGTGTCTTAGATCAGATAGAGGAGGAGAATACTCCTCTAATGAATTTTTGAATTTTTGTAAAAAACATGGAATAAAGAGGCAGTTCACTGCTGCCTACACTCCACAACAGAATGGTGTGGCTGAGAGAAAGAACCACACCATTGTAGAAATGGCAAGATCTATGCTTCAGACGAAGCATTTGAGTAATATGTATTGGGAAGATGCAGCCAGAACCAGTGTGTATATTTTGAATAGGAGCCCTACTTCAAGTTTGAAAGGGAAAACTCCTTACCAAGCATGGTATGGTAAGAAACCAAATGTCAAGCATTTCAGAGTGTTTGGTTCACTGGCGTACTCACACATTCCTGATGAGCAGAGAAAGAAGCTCGATCCTAAGAGTCAAGCATGCATTTTTGTAGGGTACTGTGAGACCACAAAAGCTTACAGACTCTACAATCCAAGGACTCGAAAGATTGTGCTTTCCAGGGATGTGATTTTTGATGAAGGGGGAGAATGGGGTCATCCCCAAATATTTAGTGATGTTGAATCTCATGATGCAGGTTCTTCACCAATTCAACAGATGCCACAAAAAGGCAAGAAGTCTCCTCCTCCAAGCCCAAGCAGACATTCGACATCCAGTTCATCATCTTCTTCACCAAGTCCTTCTCCTCAAAGGTCAGTCAGTTCCTCACCAATGGATATTGATTCTCCATCCAGAGGTAAGAGAACGCTCCAACATCATCCATCTTATCAGATGTTGGATACAAATTTTCAAAGAAGATATACTAGAAGTCAAGCTAGTGAGATGAGCTCTATTTTACAAAGACTTGAAAATATGCATTTGTATGGTGATGATGACTCCCAAGAACCTCGGGGAGATGTAGTTAACTATGCCTTGTTAACTAGTACACAACTTGAACCTTCTAGTTATGAGAAGGCTTGTACTCAGAAGATATGGCAAGATGCCATGAAAGAGGAGATAACCTCTATAAAAAACAATGATACTTGGGAGCCGGTAGAGCTTCCTAAAGGAAAGAAGTGTGTTGGATGTAAATGGGTCTTCAAGACCAAATTCAATGCTGATGGTAGCATTGAAAGGCACAAAGCAAGATTGGTTGCAAAAGGATTCACACAGAAATATGGTATTGATTATGAGGAGACATTTGCTCCTGTAGCCAGACAGGAGACCATCAGAACAGTGCTTGCTTTAGTTGCTCACAAGGGTTGGAAAATCCAACACATGGATGTGAAAAGTGCCTTTCTCAATGGGTACTTAACAGAGGAAGTGTATGTTGAGCAACCTCAAGGATTTCAAGAGCAAGGTAAGGAGCACCTTGTTTACAGACTGAAAAAGGCACTCTATGGCCTCAAGCAGGCACCACGAGCTTGGTACTCACGCATTGATGGGTACTTCAAATATTTTGGGTTCACCAGAAGCAGAAATGAACCCACACTTTACTACCTGAAGCAAGGTAATGACATCCTCATAGTTTGCTTGTATGTGGATGATCTCATTTTCATGGGTAGTAATGAAAAAGTGAATATGGAGTTCAAACGCTCCATGATGAAGCAGTTTGAGATGAAGGATCTTGGCTTAATACATTACTTCCTTGGAATGGAAGTCCATCAGATAGATTCAGGGATCTTCATCTGTCAACATAAGTATGCTCGGGACATGATCAAGAAGTTTGCTATGGAGCATTGCAAACCAGTTGCAACTCCAGTTGGACATGGGATCCAATTAAGCAAAGATGATGGAGCACCTAAAGTTGACTTGACCACTTTCAGAAGCATGGTTGGGAGTTTGATGTTTCTCGCCAACACCAGAACTGATATTCAGTATGTTGTTTCTCTTGTCTCTCGATTTATGGCTAGCCCATCCGAGCTGCATTTGCAAGCAGCTAAGAGAATTCTCAGATATGTGAAGGGTACATTGGATTTTGGAATCGAGTACCATAAATGTAACACTATCAAGCTTGTAGGCTTCAGTGATAGTGATTGGGGCAGCAACATTGATGACAAAAAATCAACTTCAGGGAACTATTTTAGTCTGGGATCAGGACTAATAACATGGAGTTCTAAAAAGCAAACTGTGGTAGCTTTGTCTTCTACAAAAGCTGAATATATAGCAGTCACCTATGCTAGTACTCAAGCCTTGTGGCTAAGAAAAGTGCTAGAAGAGATTGGAGAACAACAAAGTGGTCCGACCAGAATCTACTGTGACAACATCAATGCCATTCAGTTGGCATACAATCCAATCCACCATAGTAGAACGAAACATTTTGATATGAAGTACCACTTCATCCGAGATATGGTGGAACATGAAATTGTTGAGCTTAAATTTTGCCACACTTTGGAGAATGTCGTAGACATCTTCACCAAAGGGATGGCTAAAGCTCAATTTATAAAGTTGAGAGACTGTCTAGTCAGTCCTCTCAACTTTAAGGGGGAGAATGTTGCAAGTGTGAATGCGGCTTCATCTTGAGTGGCCTAGAAAAAGCTTATTTTCATGTTGCAGTGTGAACAGGCTTCATTTTGGTTGGCAAAGTTTGTCGGCATGATTTTTATTTTTTCTCCCCTGATTCCTCTCCCCTTATTCCTCCTCCTTTTTCCTCCTATTTTTTCTCCCCTGATTCCTCCTTCCGTTTCTCCCCTTTTCTCTCCAACTTCTTCTCCCTATCTCCTCACCGCCATATTCCCCATTCCCTATATATATCTATCTATGTATATGGTTCAGATAGTGTGTGTGTGAAATTGAATTAAGTTAATTTTTGCGTGCCTTCATTTTAATTATTGTTTACTACGACTCTATATTCTTCCTCAAATGCTTGGATCAAATTTTTATAAAATTGAGTTGCCTTATGTAGTTCAGTCAAAATTATGAAAATATTGTCTAAGCTGCTAAGAGGTCACAACTTGGCAGATCACCATGCATACCAGTATTTATGTGATCGATGATTAGTGTGGTAATAAATTTAGCCATGAGGAAACCTTCTTGATGTACCGGTACTTCTGGAAATAGGCTCTAGTGCTGCTAGTCTTTGGGATTCACTTGTTGTGAAATCCCAGTCTCGCATACCTTCATTATCTCCATGCAATTTTCCCTGCAAGCTTAATTGATTGAACCTATAGGGTGTGGGATGTCCATCTGCTGAGTGAAGGCACAAGCAACAATATTGCTCATGGAAGTATTTGTGCTTACGTCTCCCCTATCTAAGAAGATATCCACTCCTTGCTTCTCACAAGACTGTAGTCCTAGCTAAGCTTGAGATGGCATCCAGGGTAGGTTCTATATAATAGGCCAAGAAATAGCAATAGCTAAAAAAGGAAACAAAATAGTGGAGTCATGTGAAGATGTCTTTCATGCTTAAAGCAGAAGTTGCTCTACCCGCATAGCCTCCTGAAGGATTTGGAGAATTTGGTTTTCTCCTTATTGGTACAACAAGAGGCCTATATCCAAACTGAAGCCTGAACATAGTACAAATGAGCCTAGGCAAGTGACGGCTAAAACTAAAAATGAATCCTCTCCTAGCTCCTTTTGAATTGAATTTTGAAATTTGTGATGGATTCATAAGATGCCCTCTTGATGAATGAGAGGTGCATTAGAAGCTGTAAGGGATCAACTGAGTCATCGAATGTGTCAACAAGAGATCTTACTAAATCCATCCAAGAGTGGATGGTTTTTTATCCCAATGTATGGTACCACCATAATGCTCTCCCTTCGAGAGATAAGACCAGGAGCTTGATCATGAAATCTTCATGTACTATGCCATGGAGGGGAGCTAGTGCAACAACATATTCAAGGTGCTCCTGAGTGCTTCCTAAAGTACCATCATATTTGGTCAGGGTTTCCAGGGCACTTTTAGGAATCTCATGCTAGCATTGGAGGTCCAACAGATTAAGATTGTTCCATTACAGGTAGCTTAGATATGCCATTGAAGCACTAGCCTTCAGAGGTCCTGGTTCATGTGTCGAAGTCAGAGTTACCAAATTAACATACTATCATCACTTGCAAGGTCAGGGTTGCTCATAAAACCCTAGGCTCTTCAAGAAATAAAAAATATTAAAACAAAAAAGCAACTGATCTCATGGTGTGGAGATGTTGTACAATCAAAGTCATCAGGTGATTTTCCAAGATCTAGGTAAACCAAAGAATCGCCAGAATCTGGTTTCCTTAAACACAAAACTCATAGATTTCCCCAATAAAAAATCATAGGATAGAGTGCTATCACATCAAGACACACTCCTCCACTGTATCCAGTGCAAACAACATTAAACCACCTAACAGATCATCCCACCCCGTCTATCACTCCTCCCTCGACTCGATGTGTAGAGGTGAATTCCAAAACCAGCGAGAGGGTGAATGAAATCCAGATAGTAGAATTAGAGCACTCCCACTCGATTGGCCTTGGTAGAAATAAACCTTGATGTTCAATAAAAATGTGAATTCCAGAACCACTTGGTCAAATCCATGAAATCCAAATAGCCAAATTAAGCAGATCAACTCAGACAACCCTAGAAAAAATAAACATTTGCACAAAGACAAAAAGAGAAGGAAAGATAGATTGAGAGACCAAATAGTTATTTACTATTATTTACAAGCAATAGAGGATTATATATGAATTGTAAAGGCCATAGAGCCACCCTTTGGAATGATGAGCATTCCACTATTTATAGAAGATTTTACAATGAATTCAAATTTAAGCATTAATGTCATTTGATGAGAGAATCTTGTTGGAACAGTCAGAAGATCTATCGTGGTTTTGCTCCAAAAGGAATGGTAGTCATCCATAGGGATTTAAGTGCTTCTGCATCAATCCAAACCTTCGATCACCTTGATATTCTTGTTGGGTCATAAATTTGTCTTACCCCTTTGTACCATAGGAAGGCCTATAATTGATTACCTCTAAAGTTGTGCATTTCAAATTACCTGTTTTTCACCTATCAACCAGATCTACCAAGTAGCCCAGGTCATTAATGCCATTCCTCCTTGGTGAGTGAAAACCTTGGTCTTGGATGGCTATTTGGGCATAGTTCC
Organism: Wollemia nobilis; assembly: GCA_028583015.1. Taxonomy (NCBI): domain Eukaryota; kingdom Viridiplantae; phylum Streptophyta; class Pinopsida; order Araucariales; family Araucariaceae; genus Wollemia; species Wollemia nobilis. The sequence goes on along the minus strand of JAQPPZ010007669.1, from coordinate 11,154 downwards.
TGATTCAACCACCCTCCAAATTCTTTGTCCCTTATACGGGTATCCCGACTTAGATATTGACCACTGCCTTCCCAAAATTTCATCCATTTTGGGATAAGAATTTGGGAATGAGAATAGCTATACTCCTTTCCCATTTCTTCGTCCCTTTATGGATGGGGATTTGGGATCCAATTTTTTCGTATAAGGATTGAGTAGGATTTTGAGGCTTGATAGCGATGCTTTCCTAGCCTCTTACCTATTCGCCCTTCATAATGCTTTCAAAAATGGGTCAACAGACTTACTGACATCTCCTCCCAAGAAATAAGAGTGGGTGAAGAGGCACCAAAATTCACCCATAGGCACTCTTACATCTATCTAATGTACCCTTTAACCATAGAAAGTAGAAATGGATATAATCATATAAATAGAATCCATCCAAGCAACTAGGGAAAATACCTCCAAATAGTTAATCCTTTCCTTCTAAAATAAACCTTTAGTAATAAGGCATACCTTGTGCTTATCCATCTAACCATTAAAATTATACTTAATTCTTAGACCCATTTACACCTAACAAAGTTCTTCCCTTCTAGAGGAAGAATAAGATCCCAAACTTGAATATTCATGAAAAATCCATACTCAAAAAGCATAGCATCTTCATAATTTGGTCAACCCTTGGTCTAGGAACAAGTGAGAGGATCTCTAGAATTATAAACCTTTGAGGTCAAGGGCTTGTTGAATTTGTAATTTGATTCATGATCAAGAGCCAATATTGTACAATGTATTGGATATGCCTAAGGTCACATAATTATGCAATGTATTTAATTTTTATATAATATTCTATTATGAAAGTCTAATGGTCCATGACTAACCTTTTTATGGTTAAACCTTATTTAATATTTACAATTAACCTAAATCCCACTTGTTATATCAACTTAGGTTAAAATTTATGATGTAATTTGGATTTTGGTATTGTTATAAATACCCCTTCACACTCCTCATTTTCTCATTGAAGTATTGTATATGATCTATGGATGTAGTGACTATTTATGGTGCCTGTGGGAACCCACCATATCTTTGTATTTTTTCCTTATTTTCATCTTTTTATAAAAATTGAGTTGATGGATTGCTTTTGTTCATTTCTAAAAAATATTGTGAATTCCAACATGGTATTAGAGTGGATATGGAGCAACACTACTTGGTTATGTAAAAAGTTTATTTGAAGCCTTTTATTCTTCTTCCTAATATTTGGAATAATTATTATTCAAAGCTTCATTAGCTTTTTTGGCATACGAAGCATAAAATAATTTATTTCTTCTTCATTCATTAGTAAAATTTTTCCAATATCCTATACAAAAAATGCATTTTTGCTTTTTGAAGCTTCTTCCAAGACATTCATTGAATCACATTAAGGAGATGAGTGATTTTTTTTTTTTAAATTTGAAAATGTATTTGGAACCAAAGTTTGATTCACCCCAATTTCTATATATGCACCTTGATTGTAATATTTGTCGATGCAAAAATCAATGATAGTATGATCCTCTATGGGGGGCTATCATACTTTGGATGATGTGGTAATATCACCATAGTGGCTAGTAAAAGGAGAGATGTTTTTCTAGGTATAGGATGTTTGAGGATAAATAATCAATCTCATATTTTGTTGAGATATAGTACACATCAACCCAAGCCAAAAGCCTTAGGTGCATGACTTGATGGCATGGAATGGTTTATTGGACAACTAGTTGGAAAGATAGACGTATGTGGTGCATGGTTCAAGGTTTGAACCATATTTTTTTGTAGAAAACTTTATCCCATTAGATTGAATGGTGTTTTTTATAGAGAAGTTATAATTATTTTATTAGGGTGTGTAGCCCAATTGGTCGCTTCACCTTAACCAAGACACTTATACCTCTAGATATCAAAGGTTGATTTCTAGATGAGGTGTTTTTTGTGGGTTCTACTATATCAACATTGGAATAAAAGGTTATATAGCATATGTGGCAACTTGATGCTCAAAGTACATTGGAAACCTTGGTTATCCTAAAGCACCCAACACAAGTAAAACCAAGGGTCAAATCCTACTTTTGGTAAAACCATAAATTGATCACAATGAAGTGTTGATCAATGACGCACCTTCATGCACCACATAAACCAATATTTTCAAACTTTGTTAAAACAATCAACCAATTAGATGTAATCAAGTATCAAATTTGCATTGGTTTATAGGTGCTAAAGTGGCAAATGATAGATGGAAGACACTAGAAAATATTGGATTTCTAAGTGATAGCAAGTAGTTGGATATTGATTCTTTGAGGTTTAGAGTTTTAGTTTTTCATTTTTGAGGTCCATTAAGAAAAATATTTTGGAGGCCATAACATTTGCATACGATAGAATTTTGAGCCTTTTTCTAAAATTGCACATTTTTTTAGATGTACATACTAATGGAATTAGTTCACAAACCTACTATAGTGATAGGGATTGGAATATGTAAGATGGACCATAAAGCTCTCATTACTTGCCTTAATGAAAAATATTATTTTATATAGTTAACTCAAATGATCAACCTCCTATGGAGTAAGAACTTATGTATATTTTAATAGGATAAAATAATGGTTCTTGATGACAAATCTTGGCACCGAAAGGTAAAAGAGGCTAAATATTTTTTCTATTGATTGAACCAAACTTACTTTTTCATATTAAAGAAGAGAGTGACCCCATAAAATTATGGTCAAAGTTTCAAAACGTGTTTGAAATGATAATACTACTAAAGTAAATCACTTGAAATTAGAGCTTTCCTCTCTTAAATTAGTTGAATTTGATAATGGTGAGGGCTATATTACAAGATTTAAGGCTTTGAAAGAAGATAGTACATATTTTGGAGGTAAAAATAAAGATGATAAATAATGTGTTAAGCTTGTACTTGCTATTATTTCCCCCTCCTTTGAGATATTTAACCTCATCGTTGAAATTATTCCTATGCTATTGAAATAAAACAATCTTTTGCTCTTGATCAAATTTTCTGTCTTTTAGTGTACTTTCATGTTTCCATGTAGAATTGTAGTGGTGGACCTCTTCACATATAGGTTCATTCAAATAAATTCCAATCTAATATTACTAATGCCTAGGGTCCCATGAGAAAGGCTAAGTATTTAGAGAAAATAGAAACCACTTATGAATACTATAAAAGGGAGGGATATCCTACGAAGAATTGCTTGTTAAATTTGTAGAAGATTGAAGTTAAGTTCTTGAAATAAGGTGGATGTATTTTAGATGATAAGGTAGTGTTGTGGCTGCTCCACAACGTACCCCAAAATTGGGGACCCACCTTTTTTGCATGTGTTCTAAGAAGACCGAAGTGGCCCATAGGCTAAAGATCAAGGAAAAAAGCAAAACACCACAAGGAGAAAAAGTGTCGCGATATCGCGACATGTTGCACTGTCGTGGCCAAAAGGGAAAAAGTGTCGCGATATCGCGACGTGTTGCAGTTTCACGGCCAAAAGAGAAAAAGTGTCACGATATCGCGACATGTTGCACTGTCGCGGCCAAAAGAGAAAAAGTGTCGCGATATCACGACATGTTGCACTGTCGCGGCCAAAGGAGAAAAAGTGTCGCGATATCGCGACATGTTGCAGTTTCACGGACAAAAGAGAAAAAGTGTCGCGATATCGCGACATGTTGCACTCTTGCGGCCAAAAGAGAAAAAGTGTCACGATATCGTGACATGTTGCGTTTTTGTGGCCAAACAAGAAAAAGTGTCGCGATATCGCGACATGTTGCGTTTTCACGACCAAACAGGAAAAAGTGTCGCGATATCGCGACATGTTGCATTTTCGCGATTCAAAGTAAAGAGAGAGAGAAAAGAAAAAGTGTCGCGATATCGTGACATGTTGCATTGTCGCGGCCAAAAGGGAAAAAGTGTCACGATATCGCGACATGTTGCATTTTCGCAGCCAAATGAGAAGAGAAAGAACTAGAAAGAAAAGTGTCGCGATATCGCGACATGTTACATTTTCATGGCTAAAAGCAACAAAAGAGAGCAAGGAGGCAAAAGTGTCACGATATCGCGACATGTTACATTTTCGCGGCGAAGGGCCACAAAATGGAAACCAAAGCACATACGCATACAAGGGAAGGTGAAACGAACAACCATTGGAAAATGAAACGAACAGTCAGGGAAGGTGAAACGAACAACCATTGGAAAATGAAACGAATAGTCAAGGAAGGTGAAACGAAAAGCCATCGGAGAATGAAACGAACCGTCATGGAAGGAGAAACAATTTTTTTAGAAGTTTAAATACACCATTCAAAGAGGCCAGAGGGGGTTGGAAATTGCTGCGAGAAGAGTTGTAGATTTGAAGGCGAGAGGGCCATTCTGGACCTGTTTGAGTTGTTTTTCTTCCATGGACTGGTTTGGGAAAACCAAAAATTTTGCTATTGTAAAATGACACATTTTTAATGCAAAAGTTTTTAGAAATTTGCATCTTGTGGGAAAGAAAGAAGGAGATTCTCTTTGTACGCTATGGATTTAATGTCTATTTCTTTTCTCTTTTTCAGATTTTGAGTTTGTAGATGGAGTTAATGTAAGTTTGCTTGGTTGCTTCATGTGAATGCTTGAACCTGAAATTTATTTTAAACCCTAGGAACCAACACTTAGTCTATGGGGATTGTGCTTGTTTTGCAAGTCCAATAGGTTAGGTTGCATGCATGGAGACCTCACATCTTCGGTTTTGTCGAAATAGGATAGCATCATACTGAATGCATTTTATTTTCAGTTTTTTGCATTTCATTTTCATTTTTCTGCATTTTATTTTTTCTAGAAATTTTCACTTATTTAAATTTTCAGGCATTAAAATAAACATTTAAAAAATTTCAAAATCCAAAAAAAAATAATGAACAATCACTAAATTTTCATGGTGAAATAAACCAACATTGCCCCTTGTTTACAGTTACTTGTAATCGCTAAGGTGTTCCAAGCATTTAAATTGAATATCTTTATTTGAGATTACTAATACACATATGCAAATGCTAATACAACGGAGACCTTGGAGAAGTTGTTTGTTTAACTTCTTTGCAAGAGGGGATTTGGAACCCAAATCCTAAAGGAGAGTGTACTTTCACAACTAGGTGAAAATACCACTCAACAGATTGGTGCTAGAAGGAGGGCCTAAATTATTTTATTTCAGAGTGATTTAAATGCTATAGGGATTTAAATTTTGAACACTTCATGCCCTATTGATTATTATCTTTAGCCCTCTTTTAACAATACAACCTTGTAGTGTTAAAAGGAGGACATGAATTGCTATGCATTGTTCTAATGCTTTTGATTGTTCATACAGAAATAATGTGTTTTGATTTGATTTAAAAAAAAAAATCTTTTTTTGGTCTTGACTAACGAGGTTGTCTCCATGCAATTACTTTCATTCAATTTTAATGGATACGTCTCTTGGTTGATGCTAACATGATTATTCATACGTTACATGTTTGATATTTTCTAGTCATTTCATGCTTATTTGTAAGGAATTATTTTGTCTAAAAGTGTATTTGTTGTCGGTATTATGCTCTTCACTTGCGTGTAATGCAATCTTGTGAATCAGAAAGCCTACAACACTAGGAGTATGCTCTTCACTTGTGCATATGCGATCTGGTGAATCAAAAACTTACATTTTTAGAATATGCTTTGTCATTGGTTCCTTCTTTCATTCACGACTAACAAATTGATTTTTTCTTTGAATTTCATTAATTGCAGGATTTTTTGTGTGTCACAGGTTTTCTTTGAGGTACTGAGAGTTTTGTCAGGTTTTGTAAGGTAGTTTCATTTACAAGCTGGACCCACCGCATCGCATCGCAACTAGGTCCAAAACAACCGAGGAAACCATATTCCAAAGCCTCTCACTCACTCATAGGAATCCAAGGAATCAAACTGAGCAAATTGTAATCCCACTAGATATCCTTGTTACAGAAGATCCTTCTATTTCAGGTGCATCTAGCGGACTTGCATCGGTGGTGTCATTTGCCACTAGTGTACCAATTATCAGTACCATTTCCATGGTTCTTGTAGGGTTATCATCATTGATTTTGAATCAAATGGCCCAACCTCCACCAGCTCCTTGGTACGGAGCCCATAACATTCCTTTGAATATTGTAGGGGATATTCATGAGATCCCTAAGAATATAGAGAGATTTTTGCCCGAATACAAACTGGATGGCCCAAGGACCGCAGAAGAACATATTTAGGCCTATAGGGATGTTTTGATAAGATTGCAAGTTCAACATGAAGATGTGGCTTGTAGACTCTTCCCCATGAGCCTAGACCAAGTGGCTTACGAATGGTATATTTGCTTACCTACTAGTTCCATTATGTCATGGATGCAAATGGAGGATGCTTTTGTCAACCAATTTAGGTCACCATTAGATCCCACAATCATCTATAATCAGTTCATTACATGCAAAAGAGGCCAGGGTGAGCCAATCTGAACTTTTAATCAGAGATTTTAGAAGTGCTATAATAGAGCAATTTAGCATTTTGCCATTGATCCTGCAGTAGCTTTGCAAATATATTTTGGGGCATTGGATCCTATGATGACAATGTTTGCAAGGCAAAATCCTCAAGTTACCATGCTTGCTCTAGCCTACAATGAAGCTATGACCATTGAACAACAAATGACACCACAGAGTTATGGGTGTTCCCAGATGCCTATGGTAGGACAATATGGTCCATATGGTCAAGCTCCTATGATGAATTAGATCATGGCACCACAAATATCAGGCATAAATGCTTTGCCTTATCAACAACCATATTCATCAACACTCACTTACGCACCCATTCCAATTCAACCAATCACATCCATTCCCCCCTTTCCTTAATTTTTTGCAAAATAGTCAACAGACTATGCAAGGAGCTAGTCCGGTTAATTCTCAGGCTATAGTTCCTTTCCCCAATCCAATTTCGATTCAAAGTGTGAATCCCTACACAAATCAAGTGGCTCAAAATCCAACTCAAATGTTAAGTCAAGATCTCACCAATTACGCAAATCCTATTGGAACTAGCAATAACATAGCTCAACCAAAAGAGATTTATTCAGAGGTTGAAGAGCTCAAAAATATAGTTCACAAATTGAGTAATGATTTGGTTCAAAAATAGAAGTAAGAATCCCATGCCCCTTACCCAAATCGAAACTTCAACAATAGAGGGAGACAGTGGAATACGAAGCCAAACAATGGGGATGTGCCTTCCCCTATTGCTAATCAGATAGATACTTCTGCAGGACCAAGTCACTCTAGTTCCATTATTAATATTTTTGATTTTGCATGGGAAAAGGGGTGTAAATTGCATAATACAAAGGAGCATAATGAAAGGAATTGTCCCAAAATTGCTAGGTATACCCATTGTCTCCAAGCTCAAGTGGATGATTTGGAACTTGTGCCAAATAAGGGTCCACCCCATCATCAACAAGGAGAGGACAACATTTTGGTGGTGGAAACTCTATATCGTCAAGAGAGTGAGAATGAGGAAGGTGAAGATGAATGGGATGAGAAACATGTTGATGAATCAGAAGATGAAGAAGAAATACTTGAACATCATAACTTGAACTTGGAAGATGATTACTATGATTCGTGGAAGAAATGGGAAGAATGTTATCAATCTTAATCTTCTAACAAACTTGTTGTGTCAATTAATATGCAGGATAACTCAATTGCTTCCTCACATGAGGATACTATAAATCCTGTACAATTTGAGAAAGTTTTGGAAGAGGAATTCAAATCTCATCAAATTTTGGAACATGATAAGGATTCTACAACCATGAATCAAGAAAGAGAGTCATTTGCTTTAGATTCCTTTGGAGGAAAAGAAATTGAAAATATTGATCCACTTACTTGTGCTACAATGATTATGCCATTTCAAAATGAGAAAATTACAAAACCTAAATCATTTGGGTTTGATATCATTGATGATCCAATTGAAAATCTCATGTTACCCAAAATAACCCAAGTGATTGATCACGGAAATGTGTTAGCTAACCCACCCCTAGATAGACAAGACTTATGGTTTGAAAGGGATGGACATATTTTCAATTGGGTACCTAAGTTTGGTGCCTTTGATAAACAAGTCATGGAGAAAGAACAAGTGCTACAGGATGATGAATGTCATGAGAGAAAAGAGGAATTTTCAAATCCTCTTCAAGTAAGGTCAAATGAAAACATGCCAAAGGTAAAATCTCACCTTTTTGGTTTCACCATGCAAAATTCAAATGAAGGTTTCCCTAATGAATGGTTTGATTCAAATATTATTAATGTTATGGCTTTATTGAATGAAAATGAAAGCTTATTTCTACACCATGAATCAAAGTGCAGAATGGACATCTTAAAGAATAGACATAAAGGAATTGAATATCAATCATTGTCTAATCAATTTGAAAACTTGAAACTCCACCATAGGATTATTAATGAAACTAAATCAAATTGGTATGGTGAGAGGGGCAAGTGGAAGTTTATTTCTTTGTTTGGTTTGATCTTGTTTTTGTTGGATTCCTACAAAACTTGGTATGCATATCACATCATACGTCTTTTAAAGAATTCCAATCAGGTTTGGGATCCGAGAAAATGATAATCCAAACTTTTGCACCATCTTGCATTATATTGTACATTTGTATATACTTTTGGTTTTCGTGTTTTGGTTTTGGATTGGATCTCACTTTGGTTTTAAGTTTTGTGTGTTCGTCCTTTGGACACTTTTGGTTTGTCTTGAAAAAAAAAAAAAAAAGAGAAAGAAATGCAAGATGTCAACTTAGGTCCTTATGAATGTTGACTAAGACTAGGAGAATATGAAACATCGGAATTGTATTGTAGAAAGCTCCACGAATATCGCAAACACATTAAGGAATATCGTTTGGAACTTGTGATGCATGAAGTTGTCGGTTTTATAAATTATGGCAAAGTAGGTGGTATACTCCATCCGCATTTCAAAAGGAGTAATGCATTCATATCTCATGTTACATTCCACATTGCATATACATTTCATCTCGGTTGCATCTTCATTTCATATACAATCATTGAAAAGGTGTCGAATCCTCTTAGGTTTATTACATAACATATATTAAAAGGATCCTAAGGTTGGGAACTGATGCCCAAAATATCTTGAACCAAGCATGTTTTGCATATATTAAAGAGGATCTTGAGCAAAATGGTCAAAACCATACTTGGAAGAAAAGGTGAGGCAAAAGGAGTATGTCGTGTTTGTCCTATTATGCAACATAATCCTTAAAACAATGGTTTTTACCACTCCCATAGTGCTTAAAGCCTAAAATCAGAGTAGTAAGGATAGGGTTAAATACTCATCGAACTTAGGTTGAGGATCCAATTTCCCAAAGATCTGATTTGACCTTCATGGAGTAGTAAGGATAGGGTCTAATTCTCATCTCACTTAGGTTGAGAATCCGATTCCCCAAAGCTTCTATTTTGCCCACTCAAGAAATTAATATTCCAAAGAAAATATTTTTCATTCTACTTTTATTGCATCATTGATATTGGATTGGAAGGATCGTACTACATGTCCCTTGCAAGGATGGGTAGTCATCCCCAAGGTTCAAGAAATCAAAAGTAAAGTCAAATCCTGGATTATGGGTTGATCTTCACCGGGGCTAGAGACGCTTGATTGGCAGTGGAGTATGCTCATGCGTGGCAACATGTCTTGTCTAAAAGCAAGACCACTGACTACTCAAACGGAAAAGCTAGCCTGACAGTTTCATCCATAACAGGTTAAATCATTTTGTTCAAGATGAGGTAATGAACTCTAGATCATAGTAGTAAGGATAGGGTTAAATTTCCATCTCGCTTAGGTTGGGAATCCTATTCCCCAAAGCTCTGATTTCACTTACACTTGCACATGGGTTCAAGATGGTAGGGGCACATAACCAACTTTGGGATCTAGTAAATTAATTTAGTATACATATTTTTGGTCCTAAGAGGGTTTGATAGTTTTAATATGTTTGTTCATGATACTAGAAAGTCTGAGCCTTTGCAAAGCAGGTTGTTATATCTCTAACATAGTTTTCATACGTCAAATCCTACACAAATCATTCATAGCCTTGCATACGAATCATAAGTGAAACTGACAATGGAAAGTTGAACGAGTTTCAAACGATAGGGAATGAAGCACATTGCACACACTGAGTTGATGCTTAATAATTCTAATGCTTCATGTATTTCTCATCTAGTTTTATTCTTGGGATATTTGCTGACGCTTGTATTTGAGTCTGTGTGTTTTCAGGTTGAGTTCTCATCGAAATGCTTGGGAGCATTTTTCAGTAGAGTCGCCATTTGTTGTGGCTGCTCCACAATGTACCCCAAAATTGGGGACACACCTTTTTTGCATGTGTTCCAAGAAGACCGAAGTGGCCCATAGGCTAAAGATCAAGGAAAAAAGCAAAACACCACAAGGAGAAAAAGTGTCACGATATCGCGACATATTGCACTGTCACAGCCAAAAGAGAAAAAGTGTCGTGATATTGTGACGTGTTGCAGTTTCGCGGCTAAAAGAGAAAAAGTGTCACGATATCGCGACATGTTGCATTGTAACGGCCAAAAGAGAAAAAGTGTCACGATATCGCGACATGTTGCACTATCGTGGCCAAAGGAGAAATAGTGTCGCGATATCGCGACATGTTGCAGTTTCACGGCCAAAAGAGAAAAACTATCGTGATATCGCGACATGTTGCACTGTCACGGCTAAAAGAGAAAAAGTTTCACGATATCGCGACATGTTGCATTTTTGTGGCCAAACAAGAAAAAGTGTCGTGATATCGCGACATGTTGCATTTTCGTGGCCAAATAGGAAAAAGTGTCGCGATATCGCGACATGTTGCATTTTCGCGATTCAAAGCAAAGAGAGAGAGAAGAAAGAAAAAGTGTCACGATATTGCAACATGTTGCATTGTCACGGCCAAAAGGGAAAAAGTGTCACGATATCATGACATGTTGCATCGTCGCTACCAAATGAGAAGAGAAAGAACTAGAAAGAAAAGTGTCGCGATATCGCGACATGTTACATTTTCATAGCTAAAAGCAACAAAAGAGAGCAAGGAGGCAAAAGTGTCACGATATCGTGACATGTTACATTTTCACGGTGAAGGGCCACAAAATGGAAACCAAAGCACATACACATACAAGGGAAGGTGAAAC